>JBDJHY010154082.1:0-12794 GCA_039654485.1 Withania somnifera
TCTTCATGGGTGACACCTTTAGCATAACACGATCGTCCTCCATAAACTATAAGGGTATAGCACGATGGTTTGTATTACACTTCTGCCTGCTCTGGGCTATCAACTATTCGCTCTGAATAACTCGAACCTGCTCCATTTATCACAAAAACTTCTATATCAGGGGCTCTCACCTCAAATGCATCAAACCAACCAATTGGAGATCTACATCTCCTACAATATAATGCCTCAAAGGGAACCATCTGAATTCTTGAGTGATAGTTGTTGTTATAAGAAAACACCGCCAACAATAAATGCTTATCCCATTGATCCCTAAAATCTATGACACAAATATGAATCATATCCTCCAAAACCCGAATAGTCCGCTCAAGATAGTCATCTTCTTGAGGGTGAAAGGACAACCTATCACGACCAGTTACTCGGATCATGATGGCACCTACTATCCTATAGTAGGATAAATAACCCTGTAGCCCAAAACCATAATTGATGGGCTACGACTGCAAATAATCTTTGCACTAGTACAATAAGAAACAATAATAATGAAAAGAAAGTATAATGGAGAAAACATAATATTAAATAGTTAATGAAACCCTACCAATACCTGGTATTAGTATATGCATGAAATTTTAAGAAGTACCGAAAAACTATATAAATGTACAAAATATACATCTGTCTAGGGAATACTAAAGTGACCAAAGATATATGAAAGAGATACAGGTAACTAGACTATGAATGTCGAGAGCTCACCCTATACCTTTGAAGTCATCTAGATATCACGATCGGCAACATCAATGACGATAACTCACACTTGTATATGCAACCATAAAGATACCGAAGTGTAGTATAAGTACAAGTTGCCGAAGTAACAAATACCCAGTAGGCTTCGAGGGCCCACTAGACACATAACAAATATAAGACTAGTAAATAACAAGAATACTAGAAGTAAGGTCACAGAAGTAAGTAACACAAGAATGAAAGACATCCACACAGAAAGGTAAGTAACACAACAATGAAAGACATCCACACAGAAAGGTAAGTAACACAACAATGAAAGACATCCACACAGAAAGGATGCAAGGCATAAGTTAGGGCATGGTTAATGCTAGCTAAAATATAAAACAGGAACTCAGGTAGGAGAGAGAACGTACCCCGGGTCCTTACAATAATACAAAAATAGCAATAGTACAATCAGTAAAGGAAGATAGCAAAGGTACTAAGGGGACACGGGCAGTATATCGATAGCCTCAAGATACGAACGAAGATGATATAACAAATAGATCAACATACAAGTAACCTACCAGGTAAGGATAAACAACAAACAAAAGAATATAACTAGATTTAACTGTAAGTAAAGCAGTACAACAAGTAAAACTCTTCCAATCCCCCATAAGCCTGACAGATTACACAAATGGCATGCTCACTCATTGGCCTCCCATTCTACTAGAAGTACATATAAAAAGCCAGATTGGAAAAGTAAACACACATAATGGTGATATAGTTCCTGTACATGCTCCTTTTTTGGTACCCATAGGCTTAATATGCAGGACCCATGAAACGGCTTAACCCCGTATATCACTACTCTGACCTAACCCTTCTTCCAGTCGTATGCAGCCTAGATACCAGGTCCATAGAGGTATGCCAACTGCGTACAAATCTCTAGCATCATAGTAACCTCAGATCCCTATATTACAGAGTCTCACGCAGTCTCATATCTTGTCATTCAATGCCTCACTATAATTTTCTTATCATGTCCTAATCTTGGAATCTCGTGGTGCCCCGTGCCTTAATATAATAATATCACCAAGGTCCCTAAATCAATAGATATAATAAGTATAGAAATTTTGTACTCGTTGCTGTGAAAAGTCAAACTCGAATGCCAGTGGCTGTACTTACTACTGAACAAAGTCAGACTCAAGTCCAACACACATAGTAAATGGTAGTACCCGGTACTAGAGTGTGAAACCTGGTTTAAGTAAGAAGAAAAGGGTAGTATCGAGTGCTTGGTACGCAGTCGAGTATAAAGAAGTAGAAAATTCACTTATGTTATTACTACCATAAGAAAATCCCATTCTATTCCAATATTAGCCATTTCAATGCTTATTATATAAAAACCAATCTCCACGACCCAACAGTGTAAGAAATGGGGTGATAACAGGACCTAACCCAAAATGACTCTTAAAACTGACTTCGATGGCTCTCACACTATATGAACGCAACAACATAAGCAACATCTATAGCTAATATATGCCCTGCACAGGCTCAACTAAGCTACAACTAGGAGCACAAGACAATAACTCAAACCCGAGGGAAAAACGCAAAATATAACCCATGAAACAATGTTGGACTAGAGTCACCCTACAACCATCACAAGGACAATAATAGGTCTCAGGCTTTGTATTATACTGAATGCCGATAGATAAAAAGAGACGGAGAAGAATTAAAGAATAGTGAAAGTACACGGTGCCAACCTAGAATTCCCAACCCAAGGATGTTATTTAGTGGAATTATATAAGATATATACCCAGAGTAAGACCAATGGAGCCTACCTGTCATCCAAATAATACTTCTCCACAAAACATAAGCTCAACTAATAGTAATGACCCCGAACAACTTCAAAACTAACAAAATATGAATCCACATGTCAAGAAGAGTCCAATGATAATAATTATGCTAAATTCTGGGTTGGGATGAAAATCATTCCTAAAATGGGCACACAAGAACAACTACGCACACCAAAAATAACTTTTCCAATGAGTTCCCAGCATTACCAGGAACTCGTGGTCCAAAAATGAAAACAATCCAAGTGCGAAAAGGATGTCAAAATGCCCCGAGAAGAATAGAAATAAAATGCAAAATAATACAAAACTACAAAGCTCAAACAGAGGAATTACGAACCAAAAAATGAATGCAAAATGGACTATGGAGTGAAACCAAGTTCACACACAATAATCAGCTAAAAATAAAAAAAGGGAAGAAAAACTTGAGAAAAAGGGGTACCAATGGGGGAAATTTACAATTTTAATCTAATTTTGAAAAGGGAAAACATACCGAAAATGAGAGGAAGAAAAGAATCCTGATGCGTTGAAGTTATGTTAACTCAAGGTGCAAGATATGGGAAAGATTTAGTGCAAGGAGAGGGTTTAGAGAGAGAGAGAGAGAGAGAGAAAGAGAGAGAGAGAGGAATGGGTTCTTAATGGCAGAAATAATGAGAAAGAGGACTTAAATAAGCCTCGGCACAATGATGCATGATCACGCTGCTCTACTGCGATTACACTAAAGGAAGAAAAGAATACTTAACACGATAACATCCTCACGACTGTCTTAAAAAAAGGAAAGCCAGGTTTATTTTGATTGGGCCAATAGAGCCTGACTGTACTAAGAAGAAAAGAGATAAATACCATGATCACGTCACAAAAGCACGATTATGCTAAATACTGGAACTATAAATTTTTCTACAATAATAGAATTTCCAAATGATGGCATGGAATTGAGATGAAGTCCAACAAGAACAACAAGTCAGATATGCATCTTACATGAAAAACATATTCCGAACTCAGCGTAAATGACAAATCAAACAATGAAGGTCAATTTAGCATAAAGAACCTCTAAACCAAAGGCATGAAAAGGTCTAAACTTTCTAACTCTCCATACGAAGCCTTACAATGAGACCAAACACCTTCAAAAGTGCACAAATAACCCAACTAACCCAAAATTACCATTCCAGAGCTAAGGGAACTTTCCAAATTTGATTTTGAGCTTTTCTTAAAGAAATCTGAGATACTCTCAACCGAACCACCAAGAAACTGAACTATCAGTCCCAACAAGTCATAAATGACCTGGGGAAGCTACTGGAATGCTCTAGAAGGCCAGAAAACATGATACACATATGAATAACCATATGGGTAATTACAATATCAACTACTTAAAAGGACGTTTGTCACTGGAATTTAGAACAGAGTAGAGAGAAGAGAAGAGAAGACTCAAACTAAGGAGATCAACCCTCACAACACATAGGAATCTATGATAACTTTACAAACCGAAGACTATGCCAACAAGCTAACCACAAACCAACTAAAGATCAAATTCTAATTCCCTTAGTTGATCACTTTGGGAAGATTATAAGCTCTCTTAAATCTAATACAAAAACCAAAGTCAACCACTGTCTTGTTGAACACCCTAAAACTCACCAACGCAACATCGTCATGCTGTTAGGAGACAAAGCTGAGGAAGTCACAACAAAGACGAAGAACATATCCAGGCTACAAGTTCCCAAATCTAAAACTATTTTTGCAACTGCTCATCAATCTAGTAATCACTATATGGTCACACCAAGTCCAAGCTACACTGATGAATATCTACAATGCTCCCAGAATCCAATTCAAGCTAACTAATCTGAATACCCATGTAATACCTACTATGCTATCACATCTAGAGATGCTCCATACTACTCTATGAAACTCAAAAGCCTACTTCAAAACTAAAACTATCCTTTGAGTCACTGAGAGGTTGGGCACACTAAATGATACCATAACAATTGAAGCCACACACCACTGGACTGACTCTAAAAAATAACACCAATGGCGTACTTAAAACTAGGATGACTAATAATCCCCATCCATGTGATTTTGATACCAAGTCACACAATCACAATGATATGTGACCTGGTAGGATATAAATGTCATCCTCAAAGTTTCAGAGCATCCCTCATTCAAACTCTTCAAATTTTATCTCCTCTAGTCTGATTTTATGTTGGAATTCTATAAAAATATTGTAGGAGGGTTTCTTTGAGGTTATTCTTAGTTTTACTGCTCTTTGTAAGTGTGTTCTTCCTCTTAAGTTTCCACCATTGTTCCCCATATTTGAGTTTTGATGAATATCCTCAATATTTCAATTGGATTGTTGGAGTTTTCTGGTGTATTTGGACTTAATTACTCTTTGTGATCAAATTTCATTTGAATCTCGGTGTGTGTTTCTCCCTGATTTGGCTTTATAGGTTTTACAATATTTTTTCTTTTTGTTAATACTCTCCCAAGTATTTTTTAGGTCCTTACCGTACTCAGATTATTCTATTTTTTGAAGCACGAATTCTTGGTGGTGCTGGGTACTCTATGGCAAAGTTCATCTCTGGATCTGACTAGCGAGTCCTAAAGCCCATTTTAGGCCCAGTCAAAAATTTAGTAAATGGTAACACTAGACTCATATTGATTCCTGGATTACTATTTCATCAATTTCAGAGTCATTCAAGGTCGTTTGCTATCAAATGGCTAATATTTGATGGTTGTAGCATGCTAGTCATTGAACGATGGGTAGGCTCCATTAGGCTTTCTCTAGGTGTATAGATTACATAATGTTGTTGAATAGCATCCATGGGTTAGGGTTTCTAGGTTGATACCGTGTACTTAAACCACTTATTCGCTCCTCTTTTCCCCTTATTCCTAATTGGAGTTTGGTGTAATACGACTCTTGGGACCTAGTATTATCCTCGTAATGGCTGTAAGTTGACTCTAGAAGTAGTAGAAGGCTATTGCATTGGTTGGGTTTTGGTTTTACCCTCGATTTTGGGATGGTGTATTGTGATTCTACTTGTATCTTAGTTGAGCCTATGCAGGGCATACATTAGCTATAGATATTGTTGTCATGTTATATCTATATTTTGAGAGAGACGTGGGCTCCATCCTGAAGGTGCATTTAGGGTTGGGGTCCGTATCATCGTTTACCATATAATTATTAAGCCACGGAGGTTGGTTTCCTTGTAATAAAATAATAGATAAATTGTAGTAAGATGGAACTTTCAGATAATAATAAAAGTTAATGGATCTTTACGGGTTTTAGACTTAGTTGCATGCTGAGCAGCTGGTACTATCTTCTTTCCCTAATTTAGACCAAGTTTCACACCCTGGCATTGGGTACTATCACTTACTACTTATGCTAGGACTTAAGACCAACTTCGTTCTACAGTGAGCATAGCCACTGACATTTGATTTTCTCTTTACATGATGGTGAGTGTAACTTTTATATAATTATCATGCTTATTGATTTAAGGAACTTGGTGATAATACCATATTGAGGTGCGGGGTGCCTTGAGTTTTCGAGTTTACGACATGACGAGACCATTATATTAAGGTATTGTATGCTGGCATATGGGGCTCCTTAAGTCTTTATGATATTGGGATGTGAGATTGCTGTGAGGTTAGAGTTTTGTACATGGTGGGTGTACCTCCATGGACCCTTCCTCTGGGGTACATGCACTAGAGAAGAGTGTAGGTTAGAGTAGGTATATATAGGGATTAACCCTTCTATGGATCCTTACTGCAGGTTTTACGGGTACTAGAGGAGGAACATATACATAAACTATTTCATTATGGGGTTATGTTACTTTTATGCACTTGTTTGCTTCAGTGTACTCCCGGTAGTATGGGATGTCGTTGGGTGAGCCTGACTTCTCTGTATGTTTCCATTTTTCTAGGGGTATGGAAGTATTAATTTAATTAATATATTATTATATTTACTGCATACTTTAGCTATAGTATTTATTTTTGGACCTCCTTTACTCTGTAGGTTATTTGTGCATGACGTTATCCACTTTCTCATCCCCCTTTTGCATCTTGAGGTTACCGGTATTAATGTCCATGTCCCTATATTGCCTGTGCTACCTATTCTTTCTGCTTTTACTATTTTTATTTTAAAATTTCTACAAGGACCTGGGTATATTCTTTCCTTCTATATATGATGCAATTCGGTATTTTAGGTAGAGTTGACTATGCTCTATCTATCTCTTTTCTCCCTATCTGTGTATCTAGTTCTCCATGTCATATTACTTTCTTCTGTGGCCTTATTTTCTTGCATTCCTTTTATTTATTGTTTTTATGTTTGTTATGTCCCTAGTGGGCCCTCCAAGCCTACTGGGTGTTGGTTTCTTCGGTAACTTATACTCATATTGCACTTGTGCTCCCCTAGTCTAGATTAGAGTACTAGCACCCAATGTTGATTCACGAATTACCATTCGTGCTTCATTATAGTTGACTTCAGAGATACAAGGTGATCTTTGGGCGTCAAGTTTTCCCCTTTCTTCAGCTTCTATTCTGTCTCTTTTGTACTTTTGGAGATAGGCTTGTATTATAGATTTATACTTGTATTCCATATTTAGTGGCTCTGTATATATATATATATATATATATATACACTGATAACAGGTGTTTGGGGTTTTGTTGATTTTGTTAATAACAATTTTTCTTCTTCGGTTTTATCTATTTTCACTTTACTTTAATTGCTTGTACTTGTGCATTTTGCCATTTCCATGGTAGCCCTCCACATTGGCTTCAGGCTTCAAGGTTGGTTCTTCTACTGGTGGGATAGTAGGTGCCATTATGATCTGAGAAATGGTCATAAAATCTTTCTCTTACCTTATCTTATGGTTCCTACTGATTTGAGGGAGCTAAAGGTTTATCACTAAGATTTGGTAAATATGGGGTTATCCAGTGAGTGATTCATAATAGGGTTCTCTAGTTTATTTTTTGTGAAGAAGAAAGATTGGTCAATGCAAGTATGTATTGATTGTTGACAGATTAATAAGGTTACAGTTAAGAATTGATATCCAATACTGAGAATCAATGATTTGTTCAACCAGATTCATGTTGTAGTAGTGTTTTCTAAGATTATCTAAGGTCAGGCTATCATCAGTTGATGATTATGGAAGAGGAAATTTTTAATACTGCATTGAGGACTTTTTATATCCATTACAAGTTCCTTGTTATGCCTTTTGGGTTGACCAATACCCCTAACAATTATCGTGGACTTGATACATAGGGTGATCAATCCCTACTTTGACTCTTTTGTGATAATGTTTATTGATGATATATTCGTTTACTCAAGGAGTAGAAAGGAGCATGAGTAACACTTAAGGATCATTCCCTAGACTTTGAGAGATCACCATAGTTATGCTAAGTTATCAAAGTGTGAATTTTTTTTGGAATCTGTAGCACTCCTAGGGAACATCGTGTCTAAGGATTAGATTATGGAGGAACTAGAAAAGTTACAGGAAATTCGGGGTTTGCCCAGACCTACTTTTCCATCTGAGGTTCGAAACTTCATTTGGTTAGCAGGGTACTACAGATGATTCATTGAGTGGTTTTCATTAGTAACATCATCTTTGACTAGATTGAATAGGAAGGATGTTCCTTTCCAGTGGTCAGAGGTGTGTGAGGCGAGCTTTCTTAAGATTAAGGCCTTATTGACTTCAGCACACATCTTTACACTTCCATTAGAGGGATATAAATTTTTAGTTTATTGTGACATATCTGGTATTGGTTTAGGGTGTGTATTAAGTATAAGGGTTGGGATATTGCTTATTCTTATAGGTAGATGAATGATCACATGCATAACTACCCTACTCATAACATAGAGTTAGTAGTAATAACTTTGCTCTTATGATATGGAGGCACTATCGGTATGGTATGTATTGTGAGATCTTTAGTGACCACCATAGTCCTAGCATATTATAAGATATATGGAGTTTAATTCGAGGAAGCAGAGATAGATCAAGCTACTTACGACTATGACCTTACCATTTTATACTATTTGGGAAAGGCAACTATGGTAGTGGATGCCTTCAACTGGAAGGCATTCAGTATGGGTATCCTGAATTTATTACAAGTTTTGAAGAGACCTTTGGCCTTAGTCATCTAGTCTAGATGGGATTTTTTGTAAACTGGGAGGGTCTTGGCTAGTCTTAAGGCCCATTCTTCTTTACTTAATCAGATTTAGTAGTGCCAATTTGAGGAATAATAGTTGCAAATTATTTATGATCTAGTGTTATACGGAGAGGCTAATTGGGCTACTATTGGTTTAGATAAGTTCTTGAGGTATGACATCATATTTGTGTACCGATAGTTGGTGGTTTGATTTAATTAATTCTATATGAGGCTCAAAGCTCTACATATTATGTTCACCCGAACACAACTAAGATGTACCAATATGTGAGTAAGTTGTATGTCAGAGTAGGATAAAGAAAGATATTTAAGAGTTTAGGTATCGGTGTTTAATCTATCAACAGGTTAATTTTGAGCATAGAGACCAAGTGATTGGATGTAGATTCTTCCTGTTCCCACTATAAGTGGGATCAAGTTACGGTCTTCATGTTAAGGTCTACACATAGTATAGAAGAGGTCATGACTCCATTTGGGTTATTGTTGGTAGGCTGACTAAGTATACTCACTTATTTTAGTTCATTCATCCTACATGCAGAGAGGTTGGCTCAAGTATTTTTACTAGAGGTGTTCAGTTACATGGGGTTCCTATGTCTATAATGTTATATCGTGGAACTAAGTATACATCCCAGTTCTTAAGGACTATCCAACGGTGATGGCCAGTCTAAGAGGACTATTTAGGTCGTGGAGGACATGTGTACTTGATTTCAGAGGTTAATGGGATTAGCATATGGTATTGGTGGACATTAACTATAATAATAGTTACCACTCTGGTATTCAGATGGCAATAGTTACCACTATGGTATTCAGATGACGCTGTTTGAGGTATTATCCGGTAGGAAGTTTATGTTTCCTATAGGGTGGTTCAATGGTTTCGAGGTCAGAGTTCAAAGTATATATTTTCTTCATGATTCTCTTTATAGTGTTGGTATGATAATTGATAGACTTCAGGTAGCATAGAGTTTGAAGAATATCTACACAGATCGTAAGTTTCGTGCCCTGGAATTTAGTATTGGTGATTGGGTATTCTTACAAGTGTATACTATGTGTGGTGTGATGATATTTAGTAAGAAGGAAAAGCCTAGAAGTAGGTATATTAGACCATTTGAGAAATTAGATATTTTTGGTGATGTTTCTTATTGTTTAGCCCTAGCTCTGGCTTTTTTAGCCATCCATGTGGTATTTCATGTTCCCATGTTGTATCATTATATTCTAGAAGAGTCTCATATGCTCTTTTGGGATTCAGTTTAGTTTGATGAGAGTATGTCATTTATTGAAGATATGGTTTCTATTATATCATGTATGTTAGGTGGATGATGTCTAAAGAGATACCTATGGTTGAGTTCAATGGAGGCACCACCCAATCGAGGAGGCTACTTGAGATGCCGACACAGTATCTACAATTGTTTGAGCCTTCAAGTAACTTCTTCCTCCTAACTTTTTAGGATGAATATCCATTTTAGTACTAAATGATGTAATAACTCTTTCAGTCAATTTTTGATTTACATGTTTTCTTGCATTCTAAAGCCTCTAGTACGTTCCTAAGGTAATTTCAAGCCCTAAGACTACCCCCTCCCCCAGTTGTGGAATGACAACTGAATCACATGTGGCTACAATCTAACTCATGCTATTTTGAACATAAGTTACAAATTTCATCATACTTATTTAGAAGGTGTAGGACGTAATCAATAGGCCAAAGCATAATGAGATTTATACTTAAAATACCTATCTGATAATCTACTACTTAATTAGGCATAAATACTACTACATTCATTGTCTGAAAACCTTTAAAACATAAAAGGGAATAGTTTGTACAACCCCCAACCACTTGGAAACAAAATTTATAAGTCTAATAAAATTAAATAAGCTTGATCCATGTGGCTTTCAAAGAAAAAATCCAAGATGGCTGGTATATGGGGTGTGTGTGAGCACCAGAATCTACATTATGAAGACAATGTAGTGCAAAACATAGTCAGTATATAGGATATACCGGTACATAGGTCATAATATACATAAATACATTGCATTGGGAACAAGAGAATAAATCAAGTCTGAAATAGATATAAAACCTGCTTATTTAAAACAAGAGTATGAGCAAATCATAAAAATAAACACCATTAAATGGGAGTTTATAATAATCAACAAACATGTCAAACGTAATAACCCTATATTGGGTGAGTTCCTTCAAACCTTTCCATGGTAAGAAGGGTACATGAAATGTAATTGTGATGGATCAACTATCCTATTGGGCTAACCACTTGGGTAAATGCCTCCTGGGTTCATAACTACGCTGGAAAACATAGTTCTAGGATTTTGGGTTGCTAGTCTCGACATGCAACTAACAGTGTTCCCCATCTAGTCAGTGCTAAATAATCCTTCCAAATTATAATAGGTCTATAAATACTTGATTACTTGCATGGACTCCTTAAAATCATATCATGCATGTATTTGTCATTTTCATAAAGAAAACTCATAATTCCTTGCAAGTTGTAGTCATTCTACATCATGTATCATGGCTTTACTTTCTATCAAAACAAATATGAACCTAAAATCCTCGTTTTGTCTAAAGCATTAAACAAATTAAAAATCCAAGTCATGAGAGAAACTTTAGGGGGGTGGGGGTGGTCATGAAACATGTAATAAAATTAAATCTCATTTTTATAATTAATATGAAATGAAGTTCATATCCATATAAATAAATATCATAGGAGTAAAACATATCAAGAATTGTATTTTGAAACTCAAATCAAAACCCTTATTTGAAATAAACTTCTAGTATCTTGAAATTAGTTTTCAATGTGAGGGTGAAAGGAACCCATTACTAGAAACCTTATGTACCTTAATGATCATTATCCCTTGAGAAGAAGAATGGACAATTTCTTGCTTCAACCCTAAGTTACAGGTTTGAGAGAGGACTTGTCTTATTCCTTGTGAGTTGAGAGCATAGAAGAAAATAGGAAAATATCTAAGTGTGGATTAATAGTATATCAGGAGGATCCTAAAAATTCATAGTATAGGGATTAATTATGTCGAAAATTATCCTCGTCCCCTTAAATTAGCGGAGTTGAAATTTTTTGTCATAGGGAGTACCCTGTGCATCGCACTTTTAACTTAAGAAAGTTATTAGAGCATCGTGTTTCCTAGAGCATTCACAAGTCAGTAACCCAGCATGGTATGTAGTGCGTCATGCTTCTAAGTCCGTACGATGGGAGGTACACCACATATGACTCCTTCCCGACTGAATTTCTAGGGTCTACACATGCATGCATCCCAAACTCATATAATAATCTGTATATATACCCAAATACTTATTCTCGATCTCTTATTAACTAGGAAACACTATGAGGATGGGTAAATCTCCTTTTGTATTATTATACGATTCTCTCTATGTACATATTGGTATGCATGTCTTAGCTCGAGATTCCAAGGCATCAAAATATCTCCCTCTTGAATCATTCATCCTTGAATGATAGATGAAGCTAGGATAGTAGTATGAATACAAAAATTCTTACCTTATATATTATGATCTTTGATTTTGACATAGGATTTTGACATAAATTCTAGAGCCATACTTAAACATACTTGGCACGAACATCTTCATAAGACCATAGAATATTAAACTTATTGCATACAACTTATATGACTTCTATAGAGGTGGATTATTACCTTGGATATCATCATGACCGGGAATTAATAGGTGGGGAAACATAGACTTCAAAATTTCTTCATCCTTCCACGTAGTTTCTTCAACCCTTTGATTCCTCCACAATACTTTAACTGATGTTATCTCTTTTATCCATAACTTACAATGGAAATCTAATTTCTAAAATGGGATTTAATCATATGAGAGGTTTTATTTAATACCCACACTTTCCAAAGGAACCATAAAAAATGGATCACCAATACACTTCTTAAGCATAGAGACATAGAACAATAATGCACTGATGCCAATTCTAAGGGAAACTTTAACTCATATGAAAACTTCACGTCCTATACAGAATCCAATAAGGAATAATGTAACGAGTACTAAGATTTGCTTTCTTACGAAAATGCATCACCCCTTTCACAGGGGACACCTTCAAGAATACCCAG
>JBDJHY010154121.1:0-12793 GCA_039654485.1 Withania somnifera
TGATTTGCACTTTGGTCGACTACTTTGACATTTTGGTCGACTAATCATTTCTAGTACACTACTGGAACTCAGATTGGTCGACTAAAAACCTAGATTGGTCGACCAATTTGGTCCTATTTTAGTCGACTAATTTCTCAAATTGGTCGACTAACTTTCTATTGTTTCTTTATAATTGTTGCACTTTAAATACTCGAAAATCCTCAAATGAGTCGATTAAGCTCCGAAATATTTATTTGACATACGATCATATCCACGAACATATCCTTGATTTGTAGGAGTTCCATTAACATCGAACCTTTGACTTAATGGTTTGGTCATCAATCTAAACATAATGGGACGATTCTAGTGAACCAACCTTGGTCCAACAATTGAGACTTATGTTGTTTAATATGGGATCAGAGTGCATGCATTCACATATTATATAGAGATTTATTAGAAACTATTGGTTTTTGTGGAATGGTTATATGCAAATATTATAATTGTATTTGGAATCAGTATAGCATACATGTAGAACTTCCATTCTTATTAATTAGGATTAGAGTGTGCATCTGAATAATATTTATAATATATTATACTATATTATATAAATTATAGTGCATTACATACTCAGTTATATGAAATAGAGTTACACATCTACCTAATTTTATGGAATGATGTGGAATACTTGTCCAATGCATAGCCTTTACAATCCCCCATTGGTCCTGACTATCCTTAAGGGGAAGCGAGTGTGTGCGCAATATATAAATTGCATTACACTCATCTATCTTGTGGATTTGGTTTTTATAGACTATTATTTTGGGTTAATTATATTATTCTTGGATTTCTTCTAATATGGGTCCCTGTATTGCTCTATTTTTTATGGGTTTAACATACATATTTAAGCATTCTAGGGTCGATCCTTGATATTTATTTATATTAATTCTCGATGAAAATTTCTCTAAGATCATGTTAATTTCACTATCACATTTGCTATTTTTACACTTTTATGTAGGTTTTGTTCCCAATACCTATTGGTTTTGGTTTTCTAGTAGTTTTTAGGCCCCTTTATTCTAATTTCAAAGGTAAATACTAGTTGATCTGTGGCTCCTTCTTACCTCTTCTATCTTGTTTTTTTTTATCATATTTAATTCTAGGATATGGATTCTATTTTAGTTGTATCTTTTTGTATTAGATGAATATGGAAATGACTTTAAGATTCTGTACTATATTGTTTATGTCTAACTCAAAACTTGTGGTTTGAAGCATTATAAAAAGATTAATTTTATCTATATGCTCTTAAGTTGCTTTATTAATGTCTTCCATATATGTATTTATTGAATTATTGAAATAACTTGTTAGGGGGTTAGATTACCTATCAATGGGTTGGATAAGTTGTATCACACCTAGATTTTAGATCATGATAAGTTGGTATCAGAGCTCTAGACTTTTTGATCTCATAAGTAAAAGCTAAGTCTAGTAGAGTCTTATAGATTTATGCATAGATGTCCATTGATTATGTTGATATAGAAATTTAGGAGATTCTTAATTTTTTTTTCTTTTTTTCTTTATTTCGATCATATTACTAAAATTCTTTGTTTAATTCTCTCTCAAATAGTGAGGATAAAATCTACCATTCACAGAGATAATGAGCTTATTTCAGTACTATCAATTGCTGCTCGTGTTGAGGCACATGGATAGATTAGAAGGTGTGGTAGAGTCCATGTCCGAGAGAGAGATAGAGGTAGAGCATAGGCTGCTCATGTTCTAGCTAGGGTAGAATTCCCAGAGATTGAGTATGATATTGAGGTAGATTAGGTCCCATCAAGGAACATGGGCCTACTTAAGGAAAACCTGGGTTTGTAGCCACCTAATTTCTTCAGGATGCCCTTGTTTGTATGTTTGTTCTATAAGAGGGCATGAATTAATTAGTAGTTTTCCTATTAATCTATGGGTTTCTTAGACTAGAGTAGGTATTTAAGCTCCCAATCAGTGCTCTATTACAGGCTTTAGAGCTTAGCAGGCTATCCAACAATCTTAGTATCTTTTATATTTAGTTGTATGCTAATTCGAGTTATCAGTGCTATAGTTGCGGATAGATACGTCATGTATGATAAGGAGAAGAAGAGGTTTATGAAGATGGATTCACATCAGTTTTTTAATGGATAAGCTGCGGGTTTTTATGAGTTTTAGTGAGTTTCAAGGGAGGCTTTAGAATGTAGGTTTTGTTGAGTCATGGGGTTGATTTGTAATGACTCATCTGGGATTTACTTTCCTTTTAGATTTTACTACTTAGGGACTTGTGTTATCTAATTCGAGTCATTTATGTCTTGTTGGGACCATTAGTTTTGTTCCCCAATAGTTCTATTGTTATCTCAACTTTTCTATTTTAAAGGTTTAGCCTTGAAATAGTGGAACTCAATAATAATTTCCTATAAAATAGACTCAAAATCCATTTTGGATAGTTTTGTTAGCTCTAGAATGTTAACTTTTGTCTAGTTAGACCTTTATTTTAAGTCTTCGAGCTTTCTTTTTGAGTTTTAGCTATTTTGTGGAAAATCAGTTCAGTTGGAGTTCATATTGGAGCCTGGGATGATCAGAGTGCTAGATCAAAATTTTGATGCTTGCATCAACTCTAGAATGTTGATTTTGGGATATTTAGATCTTTGGTGTGCTTTCTGAGGTGTGCGAACTTATTTTACAGGTCCATGTGGGAAGTTAAAAAGTTATGCCTTTTTATTTAGTTTACTTGGGGGATCTTATTGCTCAAAAGACCTCTATTAGTCATTTTTTTTTGATTCCATTGAGTTCAAAATATTTTCCATGAAAGTTGCATATTTGGTTTTCTTTTGTTGGACTATGTTTTAATTTTGATCCCTCTTTTGGAATTTTAGCTAGTGTAGAAAAATCTACAGGTCCAGTTGGTCAGGGCGATTGAAATAGTGGGACACAATCACGGTAAGTTTCTTTATTCTCCTATAGCACAATTATGATGGAGGGACACTATCAGGCTAGATTGGGAATTCTAGAAACTGTGCGATTTCCCGGTGGCACCGCAATTGCACTGGTTTGGGGAATAGGACTTGGGAGCAATCACATTAGGCTGACGCAATCATGGTGTCACATCCAGGTCTATATAATTTAGTACCTTAAAATTTCATAACTCTTCACTATATTTTCTCTTCACAAATTTCGGTCCCCAACCAGTTTTTTACTAAAAATCAAAGAAGTCATCGGTGGGTATGGGAGAAGTGATTCTTAGCATGATTTGTCATTCTAGGTGAGTTGTTCACTCTCTTCTTCTTCTTTGGATCTTGGTAGTATAGAGATTTACTGGTGATACCTTTTTTTGGGGCAATTAGAGCCGTGGTCCTTGAATCCTAGCTGGGTTTATGGTTAGCTAAGCTTAGTGTGATATTGTTATCCTTTAACTTTGTATTTCCCCATTCTTGGTTCTTGAAATATTTGCTTAATTAGTACATAACTTTTCTTGGCCACTGGAGGACCTATTTGAGGTCCGATTGAGCTTATTTTAAAACCACATATTCCTTGACCGAGGCCTACCAACTAATAATTGTAGTTTTATTTTTTTAGCTGTGTGGCTCATTGTGCCCGAATTTCAAATGGAAATATGGGCATCATTCTTCTCGTTTTTACCTGTAAAGCATGTTTTTTCTAGTTTAGATGGATTGGGTGATTTTGTAGAAATTTAGGCTTTTCTCCTTGCTTTTGATGGATTGTGTTGGTGTCCAGGTATCCTAGGCTTACTCTTTTTTAGACTGGAAAATTGTAGAGTATATGTGTGATGTGGCTAGTTGTGTGGGATGGACAACTGTGGGGTATTTGAGTTGTGGCTAGTGGGTGGAAAATAGTGTTGGTTCAGGAGGGTGGTACTTAACAGAGGTCAAAGAAGGATTTTCTTAATTAAGGATAAATTGAAAGGGCTTTCTATGATTTAACCTCCATGAATGCGACGCGGTATAGAACTATTTTTAGTATTAAGACTGTACTAAGTCTTTTACATACCTGTATGTACCACTATGAGTTGTTATATGGGTATGGTACATCCCTTGTTGAGATAAGAGCCAGTATTTGGGGGTGGGACCTCCTGAAATCAGACTTGAGCTATTGGATCAGAGATGGGACCTCTTGTACTTAAAAAGGTGCTATTATTTAGAGGTGGGACCTCTCGATCCTCGCAGAGAGTTGTTATATATAGGTGGGACCTCCTATTCTAGAATGAGATTTGGTTTTCAAAAGAGAGACCTTCCTAGTTAGGTTGGGAGAATTTACTGTTCTTCTTTACCTTTACCCCCTTGCATTCATCCCTTTGCATTTTTTTGTAACCTTTGGATCTATGCGGAAGGTTACAATAGGTTCATAGGTTAATTATTTGTGCCCGCCAAAGGGATGGGGCGTTAGATAGGTTTTGTTTGTTTTCTTTTATAGTTGTACCTACTAGTCTTATAGGGGGCCTTTTGGGAAATTTATATGTTCTTTTCTTACCTTTTCTAGTTGGTTGTTGTACTCGTATTTACCTATCTTGACTCTATTTATGCACAATCAGAGCCTCGTTACTCTTCCTATATTCAGTTCTTAAGACTATATGGTAGATAATTATGCTATGGGATAGAAGTACATAGACCTACATGCGTAGTTACTGTATTTTCCGTATCATGTAGTAGATATTTCCTAATTTACTCATACACTTCCTAATTGACCTACTATACTTTCCTCACCTTTACTTGTGCTTTGCTTTAGCCTAGTCAGCCTATGATGCCTAATGGGTACGTATGTTTGTGGTACTTATACTGCACTATTTCCATGGCGCATATACTGGTACAGGTCATTAGAGATTAAGGGATTATGCTGAGTAGGTTGCTGTCGTACTAGAGACTATGATGAGCTTTGGCATCTGAGCTGATCGTGACTTTTAGCTGTTATAGCTCGCGTTATTTTGTTCATAGCAGGCCTTGCTTAGTTTATAGTTTTATAGGAGCTTGTATATGTATATACCTTTTGGATACTCTGACTTGTAAGCTCCATATGCCGATGATACGAGGTTTTAGGTAGGTTGTATATATGTTTGTGTTGTTGTCTATTTCTTCTGTTTACTAATTTTATTTTGTTATGAGTTATGATATGGCCCATTATTTGTTGCTTTGGGCTATTGGGTTAGTCTATCCTACATACAGGTTTTAGGCATTATCATGATCCTATTTTTGAGTCATGATAGAGTGGTATCAGAGATTAGGTTCACTGATGCTTTTAACATTGGAGAAAGTATCCAGTAGAGTCTTGCAAATTTATACATAGACGTTCGTATTCATTCTTCAAGAGGCTATAGGGTAAATTAGGAAAGATTTCATATCTTGGTTCTTATCGTGCGTTGTCATTTGTATCAGTTTCTATAAAGATTCACTTGGCTTCACTCTTTCCCAGATGGTGCTTTCTCATTTCCTGTTTGTAGATAGAGACCCTCCCCCATCGTATCAGAATTCCGTACTAAGGTTTCAAGAGGGAGTTATTGAGGGTATCTAGTAGATCAATACTCTTCCTTCTTTGTCTCATCTTATTACAACTACAATAGACCCACCAGTTCAGCCACAACTAATTCACATGCCTTCCAGCAGTTTACACAGCCACCGCCAGCCTCGATCTTGAAGATGATATGGTAGATGTTACATATTTTTGGTGGTAAATTGACAATGGTACCACAGTCATCAACTTAGTGAGCAGTATAGGTGCTCTGCCTCCCCAGGTATCTACAACCCAAAGTATTTCCTATTCAACCTATGCCATCAGTTCATACCAATCCTACATCTATCTCTGCAATAGTCTAACCATTCCATTCTTTGAGGTAAGGAATATATTAGACCATTTCCTCTAGATTGAAAAAATGAGGTTCTGTAGAGTAGAGAGGCATGACCCCCATGAGTTTATAGTTTCATGTGAGGAGCGATTGTGGACTTTAGAGTTGTTGGAGACACACATGGTTGAGTTTACTTCATATCGGCTTGAGGGGTCAGCCATTTATTAATGGAGAGTGTATGAAGATCGCTGACCACTTGAATCAGCTCCACTAACTTGGGACAGTTTAGAGAGGCATTTTTTTCCAAGTACGTGACTAGAAGTGCATGTGAGTTGTTACGAGCTCATTTTTAAAGCTCACAATAGGGTATTATGACAGTTTCTGAGTACGAGATCCGCTTGATTAAGCTTTCTATACATACCAAAAAGTTATTGCCTATAGAAGAGGAGTGTATCTGGATATGGTTTGAGGTTGGATATTCGTGGTAAGGTAGAGTGGATGTTAGTGAGGAAGAATTTCATTCTTGGATACTTTTGACTATGCATGTAGTATGTAGATTCCAGCTCACGAGGCCCAAAGGGGTAGTAAGAAGAAACATCGCCATCAGGGAAGCTATTTAGGTTCCCAGTCTATGGGCAAATATTATTGTTGGAGAGGTCATGCTAGTCGATAGTACCCTGCCTCACTTCAGGCTTCATACATGGGACAAATCAGTCAACCATCCAGGATATCAGCTTCAGGTTTCTCAAGGTTGTACCGAGGATTCTAGTGCCCCCATCAGGGGCCTAGATAAGTGTTTCCCCTATGGTGAGCATGTGTATTATGCTAGGGATTGTACAAGGGGGAACAAAGCCAGCAGATCAATGTCGTGTTTTGAATGTAGTGAGATGGGTCACATAGCCAGATATTTTCCTCGATGTAGGGCTTCCCAGACAATCACCTTACCAACTAAGCCAGTTTAGGAAGTACCACCGGTTAGAGGTAGCTAGACAACAACTCAGGGAGTTAGAAAAAGGGACCATAGGGGTATAAGTCAGGGTAGAGGTGGAAAGTAGTAGATCAGGGGCCATCATCAGCTTTATGCCATACCATATTGAGCAGATTCTAAGGCTTCATATTTCATTGTGACTGGAATGTTATTAGTTTGAGGGAACTCATCTTTGGATTTATTATATCCTGGATCCACTTTATCATATGTTTTTGTATACTTTTCTACTTGTTTGGGTATTTTTATTAAGACTTTACTTTATGCCATTGGGTGTAGCTAGGGAGAGGCCTTAATGGTGGATTGAGTTTATAGATATTATTTTGTGACTATTGATGTGATACCCGAGCCAATCTAATTGAGTTAGATATTATGGATTTCGATGTGATTCTGGGCATAGATAGGTTATCCCCTTATCATGCTGCTTGGATTTATTTTCCAAGACCTTAACCTTATTCGTGCTTGGTATACCCCTAGTAGTGTGGCAAGGGCCTACTATTCATTCCTCTATTTGTGTAGCATGCACCCGAGGCTAGTTTTTCAAACTTCGTGGACTGAGTAGCTCTAAGAAAAGTTCTTAAAGTGTGAGTTCTATCCTAGTCTGCTGCCTTTCTAGGCCATATGGTGTTCAATGTAGGTATTAGTGAGATACGGCTAAGGTAGTTGCGATTTGTGATTGGACTCAACCTACCACCTCTTAGAAGATCCATAGTTTCCTAGGGTTATATAGGTATTACCTATGGTTTGTTTAGAGTTTTTCATCTATCATAACTCATTTGACTAGTTTGATGCGGAAGGACGTTCCTTCCAAAGATCAGTTGTGTGCGAGTCCCCATTTTTTAGACTAAAGAAGTTACTAACTACCACCCTATTTCTTGCCTTTCTAGTTGAGCGTCAGCCCTATACAATGTATTATGATGCTTTGAATATTGTTCTGGGTTTCCTTCTGATGCAGCAGAGTTATGTTATTGCTTATGTTTCTTTAAAGTTGAAGGACCACGACTATAACTACCCCACCTATGACTTGGAGTTGGCGGTGGTACTTTTCGCACTTAAGATTTGGAGGCACTATCTATATGGGGTTCATTGAGAGATTTATACGGATCACCATAGTTTGAAGTACATTCTGATTTGGATGGAGATTAAGTTGAGACAACAAAGGTGGCTTAAACTTTTGAAGGACTATGAATTAAATAGTCTATATCACTCAGGCAGGGCTAATGTGGTTGCATGTGCCTTGAGATAGAAGGGGGTGAGTATAGATATCCTAGCTTTGATTTTAGTTTTGGAAAGACCACTGGCTCAGGACATCCGTTCTTTGGCCAATAGGTTGGTTAGATTGGATATTTCAGCTCTGGAGAGGGTTGTTGCACATATTGAGTCTAGGTATGCTTTATTTGATCAGATTTGACAGTGCCAGTATGAGGACCCCTATCTAGTATAGGTCCAACAAAGGGTTTCTAAAGGCTTTTCAGTTGGTCCACGATAGATTCTAATGGTGTGTTGTGGATTTATGGTTTCTTTGATGTTTCGTGAGTTGACGGATTAATTCAGATGCTATTATGTAAGGCTCATTGTTTTGGATACTCTATCCATATAAGTACAATGAGGATGTATCAAGACTTGAGGCAGCATTATTGGTGGTAGGGAATGAGGAGAGATATAGAATCCTTTATGTCTCAGTGTTTAAAATGTCAACAGGTGAAGTTTGAGCATTTTAGACCGCATGGTGAGCTTCAAAGACTCCCTATTCTTGAGTGAAAATGAGAGAAGATTACAATTGATTGTGTTTCTAGACAGCCTCGACTATCAAAGGGTCATAATTGTATTTGCATCATCTTAGATCGATTGACCAAGTCGTCTTCTTTCTTGCCGACACATTCATATTGGGGTGCTGAGGCTTTAGATGAGTTATATGTTCTTGAGGTGATTGGGCTTCATGGGGAACTAGTTTCTATTATCTTGGACAGAGGCACACAATTTACATCTCAGTTTTTGAGGAAAGTCAGAGGGATATGGGCACAGAGGTTGCTTTGAGCATAGCATTTCATCCATAGACTAATGAAAAGTTCAAGAGGACTATTTAGGTACTTCAAGACATGTTACGGGCTTTTTCCTTTGATTTCAGAGGTGGTTGGGATAGACTCTTAGCTTGACAGAGTATTTGTATAATAATAATTATACTATTGTAGTCAGATGGCACCATTTGAGGCCTAGTATAGTAGGCATTGTAGATTAGTTGTTGGATGGTTTCGTGGTAGGGAGACTTCACCCGAGAGTTCATATTGGCTTTAGGATACTTTGGATAGGGTTAAATTTATTCATGATCAACTTTGATCCACTCAAAGTAAGGTTGAAATCGTACATAGATCATAGGCTTCAATCCCTAAAGTTTAGTGTTGGTGATAGGGTCTTTCTCCAGGTATTTCCCACAAAAATGAATTATGAGATTTTGTAGGCCCAAGATTAGCCAGGTTTATTAGACCTTATGAGATCACATATAGGGTTGGAGATGTTGTCTACAGACATGTCATGCCTCCAGGGTTAGCTATTGTCCATCTGGTATTTCATACGTCTATATTTCGTCAGAATATGCCTAATCCATCCTATGTCGTTTGATGAGAGTCATTTCAGTTAGATGGACAATTGACCTATGTTGAGGAGCCATATACCATCAGATATAGAGATGTGGGATGACTCAAATATAAAGATATCCCAATTGTGGAGGTTCGTTGGGAGCATTGACCAGGCGAAGAGGTTACCTAGAAGATAGAACGTGATATGCAAGCCCAGTATCTACATCTGATCGAGCCTTTAGGTAATTCTTTCCTTGATGATGAAAGTCTTTTTTAAGGATGGAAATTGTAATGACCCGCATGGTCATTTACTTACCTTTCATCTTTTTTATGTTTAAAGCCTTCTATTAGCTGCCTCGAATCATTTATGACACGCTGGGACTGTTAGTTTGGTTCCCTGGTAGTTCTATATCTTTCCCCATTCTAAAGGCTTAACCTTAAAATAGTAAAACTCAAGAGTAATTTTTTAGTAAATGAGCTCGGAATTTGATATCAAAAGTTACATGAACTCCAGAATGCCTACTTTGTTCTAACTGGACCTTTATTTTAAGTCTTAGGGATTTATTTTTGAGTTTGAGCTTCTTTGTGGAAATTTAGTTCAATAGGAGTTTATTTTGGAGCTTGAGATGGAATTTGATTATCAAAGTGCCATATTGGAATTATGATGCTTCCAACAACTTTGGAATATTGATTTTTGTCTTGTCGGGTCTTCGGTATGCTTTTTGAGGTGACCATACTTATTTTGGAGGTTTGTGTGGGAAGTTAAAAAGTTATGCTTTTTTACTCAGTTTAGTTTGGGGGTTCTTATTTCTCAAACAACCTCCATTGGTTTTTTTGTTGGTTTTTTGAGTTTGAAAAATGTTTCCCATGCAATTTACATATCTAGTTTGTTGTTGTTGAACTCCATTTCAATTATAATTCGTTGTTCTGAATTCCAGTTGTTGTAGAAAAATGTGCAAGTCCAATTGGTTAGCTCAATTGCACTAGTAAGTCTCCTTTATCTCCTTTAGTGCGACTGTAATGGAGGGATGTGGTTGCACTGGGCTGGGAATATAGGAAACTACGCGATCACGGTGCCCAGGTTTGGGGAGTGAGACTTGGATGCGATTGTACTAGGGAAACACGATCATATTGTATCGCTCCCAGGTCTATATAAGTCAGTACCTAAAAACTTTATAACTATTCACCATATTATCCCTTTACAAATTCCGGTCCCTAGCCAATTTTCTTCTCCAAAATCAAAGAAGGTTTTGGTGGGCGTGGGAGAAGTGATTCTTAGCATAATTTTTCATTCTCGGTAAGCTCTTAACTCTTTTCTTCTTCTTTTTTAGAACTTGTTAGCATAGAGATTTAATGATGATTCCTTGTTTTTCTCCAATTAGGGTTGTGGTCCTTCACTCGTAGCTGGGTTTGTTATTTGCTGAGCTTAGTATGACATTGTGATGCTTGTCCTTCATTTTCTAGGTGCATTGCATGTGTATTTCAACATTCTTGGTTCTTGAAATATTTTAATAATTATACATCACATTTTTTTATTATTGAAGGAACTATTTGAGGTTTGATTGAGCTTATTTTTAACCACGTGTTTCTTGAGCTGAGGCCTACCGCCTGACAATTTTGTTGTATTTTTTGATTGCTCGGTCCACGACCTCATTTTTAATCCTAATATATTACCTAAATTGTACTTGGCAATACGGGTCTCATTCTTTACCTTTTTACCTAAAAATTATATTTTTTCTTTCGTAGAGATGGTTCGGGTGATTTTGTAATATTTTAGATATTTTTATGTATTTTTGAGGATTTGCGTTGGTACAGGTAGTCTAGGCTTACTCTTTTTTAGACTAAACTATTGTAAGGTATTTGTATGGTGTGCTAGCTATTTGAGATGGTTCATAGGTTGTGTACATTCATTTTTTGATGCTTTTTCCTATTTGTATTTATTTTTCAAGTCCTGTGAAGGGACGTAGAGGGGCTAGGGATGTGTGTGGGAGTCTCAGACTTGCTGGGAGCAGCCTTGGACTTTAGTTACTATCTTGTGCCATATTGATTACCCTGTGTTGTGTATGCTTAGCTAGTGGCCTTCGATCGATCCAAAACTATGTTGAGAGCACTTTATCTGTGATTATATTGCTTCACATCGTGCATCGTGTTAATATTTCAAGTTATGGATAGTGAGTGGGACTCAGTATTGGTTTAGGAGGGTGGTTACTTAACAACGATGAAAGTGTGATTTTCTGAACTAAAGATAAACTAGAAGAGCTTTTTATTTAACTAAACATCCCCAACTGCGATGCAGTATAGAACTATTTTTATAATGAGGACTGTGATGAGGCTTTTTCATACCTATATGTACTACTATGAGTTGATCTTGGTGGGTGGGACTTCCTTGTCGACTTGAGAGTCACTATTTGGGACTGGGACCTCCCATGCTCAGTCATGAGCTGTTGTATTAGAGGTGGGACCTCCTGTGCTTAAAGGAGAGATATTATTCAGAGGTAAGACCTCTTAAGCCTCATTGAGAGATTTTATCTGGAGGAGGGAAGAGTCATTACTGTTCTTCTTTACCTTTACCCCCATGCATTCATCCATTTGCATTGTTTGTACCCTTTGGGGATATAAAGGTCATGTTGGATCCTTTGTTGGACTGTCTGTGCCTTTCGGCTGATAGGGCGTCAGGTAGCTTTTTTTTGTTTTCATTTATGCATGTTCCATGTGGTCTTATGGGGGGACTTTTGGTTTATTTATTTGTTCTTTACTTACCTTTCCTAGCTGGCTACTGTTCTCATATTTACCTATCTTAACTTTGTTTACGTGCAGCTGGAGCCCAGGTTTGCCTTCTATATTCGGTTCTTGAGACTATGTGGTTGATAGTTGTGTTGTGAGATAGAAGTACATAGACCTATGTGCTTAATTATTTTATTTTTCGTATTGTACCTAGATTGTTAATCTTATCTGTGATTGGTTATGATAATGTATTAGATTTATATATCGTTTTCACTTCCTTATTACCCTGCTTTACTTTTTTCACCTTTACCTTACATGTGCTTTGCTTTAGCCCAATCATCCTATAATTCCTAATGGTTACCTATGTTTGTGGTACTCATACTCCTCTATTTTTTTGGTACGAGTCATCAGATATTATGGAAATATGCTGAGTAGGTTGCTGTTATACCAGAGGCTATGGTGAGCTTTAATGTATAAGATGATCATGTCTTCCATCTATTGCAACTTGCTTTATTTATTTCAAAAAAACCTTTAGTTTATTTTTAACTTTTTTAGGTGCATATATATTTATATACCTTTTGGATACTCCGACTTGTAAGATCCATATACCGATCATACTAGGTGTTAGGCAAGGTTGTATATATATATATATATATATATATATATATATATATATATATATATATGCTGTTGTTGTTGTATATTTCTTCATTTTACTAG
>JBDJHY010154149.1:6266-22554 GCA_039654485.1 Withania somnifera
ACTAAATTTTGAATTAATGCTTCCTTGTTGATAGTTATATTTTATTGTGTATTTAGTGTTATTGAATAGATTGTGTACGTTTGAAGGTATTTCAAAAAGGAAAATATTCTGAGTGAGTTCGTTCTTCAAATATAAGGCAATTTGAAGTTCTTAGTTTTCGTATAAAGTGTTAGGATTAAATTGTTAACCTGATTGTATCATGATGTGTTGCTTGATTGCATTTGGGTATAATGGGCATAATGGGAGTGCCCTTAATGATGAGACCTAATCGGTGCTAGTGTTAAGCATGTTGGGTTTAAAATAAAGAATTATTTGATAACATGATTTCAAGTTCATGATGGTAGTTTATCTCTTGAATTGGTTGATATGCCTTGATTAGGTTAGGTCATGTTGGACTAGAACTATAATGGAATTACCTTGTGATAACCAATGATTTGAAGTGAATTACTTTGTGAAGCCCAGTGGAGCAGCGAGGTTTCTGTCACGCATGCATCAATAGAGTAGACATGCATCACGATTATTTATACATTGTATCACATTTGCATTGAGTTTATGTTGATTTAATTGTCTTCCCGATTGGTGTTTTGAGACTACTTGATCTGGTTGATGACTGAAGACTATTTTGAGAGCATTGTTTGCCTATTTCTTAGGCTGATCTCTGTCTCTATGACCGGTGATATATTATTGAACTTGTGAAATGGTAGATCTCTGTTACATGTTTCTTTTCCCTCATTTATTAGACTTGTACTTTACTGGGTTGCTATTTATAACTGTGTACAAGTTGTAGTTGGGGATGTTAGGAGTTTTCATCATCTGTTAATGCTTAGACTAACCGAGGATGTTGCTGAGTACCGTGTTTCTGATACTTACTTTTTATTTTTCTGCATTCTTGTGCAGGTTCAAGGCCTGGGATTCCATGATCGTCTATCCATATTCAGTTGGGATTTATTCAAGACATTCTGAGGTAGCTTTCTGCTTACTCAGCAGTTGCCAGATGGTCATATCATCTTTTATTTTTTGTATCTTTACTTATTAGAGATATTAAGAGACTTGACCTTGTATAAATTCCAATTTAGTGACTTATACACAGTGACAACCTGGTCATTCAGGATTTAGTTATGATGTTTCACTTTAAATTTTATATCATCCTTATTATTGTTAGTTATTTCCATATTTATTTACCTTGGTTGTTTTCATCGTAAGTTTGGATGACCTATCATGGTAGGAAAGATAGTTCCATCATAACAATATTTTGGGTCTTGACAAGTTGCTATCAGATCCCTAGGTTCTTAGGTCCAACTGTATACAAACCAAGTTTAATAGAATTTCGTGGATCAATGCAGAGACATCAGTTACTTATCTTCAGGAGGCTACGGAACTTTAAAAAACATCCTACCTATTCTTTTATTCTACTTAGATTGATTAGTTTGCTGAGTATTGAGGTTTTATGCGTTCTCTTGGAAGATGATTGGATTCAGGGATTTTGCAGATAAAGGGAGTTAAGTTAGTTCTATACCGGCTACCCTGGAAGGGGTAGATTTTAAGGATGAGACGGAGGTTGAGTCAAAAGTGTTAGACTAGTTAGCGGACATATTAGGTCAGCCTTTATTAAGCTGGAAGTTGAGTCAGAAGTGTTAGACCAGTTAGGGGACATGCTAGGTCAGCCTTTATTAAGTATGAATATGAGAGGAGAGAGGATCCAGCTCTACCAGAGGGTGTCACACGCATTCCATACAGGATACCTTACTGAGGATTTCAAGTTCCCTTGAGAGGATTGAGCCGACTGTGGACCTGCAAGGAAAGAGGCCCCATACTTCTGGGATTTTTACGTGTCTTGTCAGGATGCAGTGGGTCCCTTGATGGTGGTTTTTGATTCAGCACCATGGACCAGTTCAGCCTACTATGCATGCATACAGGGTCGTTTATACCGGACGAGGTTCATTTTAGCGTGATAGGCATTTCCACCATCGTAGACCATCTCCATAATAACCCAAAAGGTCAAGTGTTGAATACCAACATATGAGTATTGATTTTCATTATGTCTTATGTGTAAAATAAAATTGGATACATTTTTCTCGTGTGGAGGCTCTATGAAAGGGCACAATTTATTGATTTTTACCAGCTTTAAAGAAAGTTGAGGTTTTATGGGTTTTCTATTAAGTATTGGTGTGAATTCTTGATTAGTTGATTGTAATAGGAAGGATTGGGAACATTTGGAATAGTCATTGAATGTGAAATGATAAGAATTAATTTGATTACTAGTATCAAACACACGGGGTTAAAATGAGAATTTGGTAATAAAGTGATTCTTGTGAATTTTGTTGAATTATATACTTGAACTTGTTAATGGATATACTTGATTTGACCTTCATTATTGACTTGATACTTTCGGTTAACACTTGGACTTGTGAATATTTTGGTTGATAATATTTTTCATTTAATTAGAATATTTGTCATGATTAGAGCCGTAACTTAACTTCTATATTATTGATGCCCGAGATGATTTGATTGTGTGGGGTTGGGTTTGTGTATACATTACCTTGGATGACTTGATAAAGACCTCTAATAACTGAAATGTGATGCCTTTGGAGGATAAAATGATATAAATGAACTGTGGCACCATACACTGGATTCAAATTGTAAGTTGCCTTGAATTAGATAATTTAGTTAAAATGTCATTATAATGAAGGATTTGGGGCCTAACTATATGTTTTTTTATATTGCTCTTGATGAATTATTGATACCATGAGAACTAAAGAATGATTATGATTCCCGTTGAATCTAACTCGAAAATGAAAAGAGATACTTGATAATTATTGCCTAAAAGAGACTAATTTACTTGAACCTTGAAATGAACTAGCCACCTCGTATGAATTACTTTAAGGAATTGATTATACTTAAATGACTTGATCATATTGATATTATTGTTGTGGTAATATGTTCATAAAGTGGCTATTTTTTTATTGATTGATCCATTAGGATATTGGAGTCCTAGTGACTTGTTCATAATAGTATGGCTCTAGAGGGGGTACCTCGCTGGTACGGGTGCATGACTTAACTAGCCTCCATATTTATTAGACTGTGATGTGTATAGATATACCAAAAGGTGTGTACTAAGGGTGTACATGGATTAAATAGCCCTAAAGGGTCCTGGTATGTGACGTGTATATATGCCAGCAGGAGTGTACATAGGCCAAACATGCATTAGGCCACTTCATATTGTATTGCATTCATTTGAGTTCTGGCATTGACTATCTATTCGTATTGTCTGATTCATTAATTATTATCTGACTACTTGATACATGTCGATGACTTTAGATTATTTGGGCATTTGGTGATTACCTGTTTATTGGCTGAGGGGTAGTACTTACTTGGAAAACTAATGTTGTCTTGAAGCCACTTGATAATCTGATTATATTATAAATTTGTTCACTTTTTGTTGTTATTTTTATCCAAGTATGGTTACTCATTCACACCATCTCTATTCATCATTAATGCGGTAACTTGTCACTCATTGATATTTGTTATGGTAACCTGTTAATAACGTGATTTTTATTTATGCTTTGATCATATTGAGGACTTCTGGAGGACTTGGAATTATAGATACTTGATTCATACCGTGAAGGTTATATTTGGTGAAAAGGGGAAAACAGTCGTAGGTTAAGTATGACACTAAGACTGTTAGATGATGTTTTTGGTTATTGTATAGATTATAAACTGTTGTTGGGATGTTGTATATAAATTGTTTGCAGGTAGTAGTATCGAAGGGTTGGCCAGCTGCCATGGGTTCCAATTATACTTTATAGTTAGACCAGTTGAGGTTGTTGCTGAATATTATGGTTTTTGTACTCACTCCTTAGTTTTCTACACTCTTGTGCAGGTTTAGGGCCCAGAACTTCATGATCGGATTGTGTTCAGTCCCATGGAATCCTTAGAGCATTTGGATGTAGTTGTTCATCTCATCCTCAGTTACTGAAGAGCTGTTTTTTACTTTCTTCTAGTTATGATGTCTTTACTTTCTAAAGGCTACTTCGAGACTATGAATTACTGTATAAACTCCAGGAGTGGCTTGTATATGTTGGAAACCTAGTTTTGGGAATATAATATGATTTTCCGCTTTAAATTTTGTATATTTTTTATTATTTATAGTTATTTTTTGCATCAAAACATATTGATTATTTTTCATCATCAGGTTGGTTGACCTATCGTGGAGGGTAAGATAGGTTCAATCATGGTTGAATTTTAGGTCATGACAGTATCAGGCAGCCTTATAGACTTCTGACATTAGCTAGACGGTTTAGAGTGCTATTAGCCTAGTATGGAGTTCTTATAGGTCCCACCAGAGACTCTCAAGCTGAGATGGTCATTTGGGCTTGTCAGGTTCTCAACAGTGAGATCCAATGATGATTCTATTACAAATGTGGTGATCCAGGGCATCTTATGAGGCATTGTCCCCTGCGGGTGTTAAGGGTGGCACCACTGGCTTCTCAAGATTGACATGCTCCAGCTACAAAACCTAGATCATGTTTTTTTATGGTGCTCTGAGCCATATTATGAGATAGTGTCCCTGTTATATATTAGAAAGGATTCAGCGGATCTCCCAGGCTTATCAGGCCCCATATACAACACTGTTCCCTCCTTCCAGAGGTACAAGAGGAGCACCAGAAGGTAGAGGTACTTTTCCAGTAGACCAAGTTACTGGTCGAGGCATAGGTCGGCTTAGAGGTATTGGGACGCAGTGTAACACGTTCCTAATTAGGGCCGAAGTAGAGATTTATGACATGACTTTTATAGGTATGATTTTGGGTTGCCTTCGACTTGTTTTGTGTAACTAATTTAGGATCTACTACCTTTTGTTTGTTTTCATACTTTATCTCTGCTCTTGTCATGGCATGTAGTTATCTGCAAGTATCTATCGTGAGTCTACCTAGTGAGTTATTTCTGTAGTGGTGAACTGAGTGTGCCGATCCAATATTGATGCTTTATTAAATCACAATGCATGGATAGAATTTCCCTTCTAGATATATTTTACTTTGATATGGCATTGGACCCTGTGGTTTGTATTGGTTTGTTGGCGCTACTGGACTATTATTATTTTGTCTTATTGGATGGCTCCAACAGGGTCAATAAGAGCCGAAAGTCTAGTGGCATGATGTTGAGTGGTGGGTTGGTTGTGTCATAATTCTTGAGTAACAAGGTATCTTTTGGCTCCAATTGATGGGTTATGGTAGATGTGTTGGGTTTTGATGGATCAAGTACGTCTAGAAGTGTGTTTGTGATCAAGTTAGATATTGCATATGGAGAGAGTTCAAATATATGGGGATTAGATGATTAGAAGAGTTTAGTTTTCTATGCTATAGGTGTTATACCTTGAGTAAATAAGAAGCAAACCTAGTGGTTAAGGTGAAAGGTAAAACTATAGATGCATTGTTTTATTTTCCTTAAAAGTACTTTTGTAAGGTCTACTATGGAGTTTCTAGTGATGTATTTATGCTTTTGGATGGCTTCCACAATAGGTTACATGCATCAAGATTGATGTACGCTAATACAGTGAACTTCACCACTTTCAGGTGTTTGATCACTCGGGCCATGAAGACTACTTTATTGATTAAGTTAATCTTAGTGTCTCTTTACTTGTTTGGGGTACTTTGTGTACAGGGTTCTGGTCCTTATACCAGATCTTTCTTATTGTTTAGTTGATCGAGCTAGTGCCAGATATCTCAATTTATACTATCGGAGGTAGAGGTATTCATTACGGGTGTTATAGACTTAACCTTGACATGGTTTCAGTTTGCCTCAGCATTTTTTGATCATGAACCGATTTTTTTGCGGGATTGTGCATATGTCTCCCTTGGGATTATACATGCTTTATGAGTTTTATCTATTGGTTATGTTTTTCTACCTTCACTTAGTTGATTCATAGTCGTGGATCGATTACATAGATCTTATGGGGTGCCTTGGTAAGATTTGATGAATAAAAAAACCTATTTGTGATAAAGTATGATGAGTTTGGCATTAGTTTTGAGAATTGCGGGTTCCTATTGTGTTTAGTGTATTTGTATTTTCAGGGTAATAGTGAAACATGAGTGGTGTTAATCGTTCCTCTCAGTGTTTGATATTGATTCGGTATGTTATTGACTTATTTTATTATCAGTTAACCGTGGTTCTACTTTTCTCTATGTGTTGGTACATCCTATACCTATTTTGATCTCCAAATTGCATTGCTACCTAATGGGTGGATACTTAGTGGTGGATAAGGTAGACCAATCTTATGTTATAATCTTATCGAGGGTTAATATCGAGTTGTCTTAATTCCTTCAAATATGTTAGATTTGATATGGTAGTAGGATGTGAAGTGACTCTTGGTATTCGATGAGGGGTGAGTCATAGAGGCATGTATCAGTGTTGATGATTTTATAAGGTCACTTCTAGAGTTGGATTTCTGGTATTGGATTCATGATATAGACTAGATCATGATGTTTGATACTTCGTAAGTTGTCCGGTTGTTGCCATCATCTTTTGGTATTGGGAACTAAGGGTATCTTTTATATGAATCTCAGTGTTTAACAAATTGTTATGGATATTTGTTCAGTCTCTGATTTTATCTTAACCTCGTTTAGAGTTTGAAGCTGGAAATGTTAGACTGTGCATGGGGTTCCTTTTGATTACCTCTGTTAGTAGGTGTTCAGTTATTGTTTATAGCACAAAAGATTATACAGTTGTTATTTCTGACATTAAAAGGAATGTTTGATTACTAATGATTCAGTAAGGGGTTCTTTCTTTATTCTTCCTAGCTGGCCGTATTATCTCGTAAGGAGTGGTGTTTCGGTGTTTTATGGTAATTTTTATAAGCTTAAAGATCTCGATCATTTCAGTTCTTTATTTGAACCCTATCTAGTAAATATGAATTCCTATTAGTTCACTGTATTAATCATTGAGTATCTGGATTGGTAGGGAAGGAGATGAATGGTTAGTATCGGGTTGATATCTTGGGTAATTTGGAATGATCATCGGAGAATTCATTTTACTTGTGGTTTGGAAACGAGGATGAAAAATTCGTGTTTAGTTTTTTGTGGATAGTTGTTGAGGTAATGATGTTTAGAATATTCTCAAACAAAGTGTTGCAATGCAAAGTCGATGACTGGAATCTTGAGTTCTACAGCACGAGCAGTTTGACTGGTACAAGTAAAGGAATGGATGATAACTATGGGTTATCCAGTTTTTCCAGGTTTCCTTGCGGGGCTCGGTATTTGGAGATTTGGACTACTAGTTGCATATGAATCAGAGTACTTCTATGTCTAGATTGAGGTAGAGACTCATCAATGTGTATGCAGTAGTAAGATTACCTAATTGTGGTCTACGTAGTGTATTATCTGAGCAACAGCTAGTCTTCGGCTTCACATTTGACCTTTGAATGTTATTGGTCCAAAAATATTTAGGTTGAGGTAAGGACGTAAATCCATTAGATGATTGTGTAGTCTTGTGGATATTTCTAGCTGGGATCGATTCGGTGGAGTAACCTTGGGTACCTTAATCTTCACGGAGGTGTGATAATACACTATGTTGTTGTAGTGGTGGCTAATTTCTGACTATCCTTGGGGTATAAATTCACAGTTCTTCCTCGAAAGTTCAAACTTGTGTTATATTGTAGTAGTTCTATTTTTTAGAAGTTTACTTGAGAAACGAGATCAGACCTTGCAAGTTATGTTTTAGGCTTTGGGTTAAGCTAGTACTCCATCCCTTCTCTTATGTTCGAGAAGGATAATGATTTTGAGTGGTAGATATTGTAATGACTCTCCAGGTCATTTTTCGACTTTTGTATATTTTGACTATTTTATTTTTTCTGTAGTTGTATTATACCAAACTAATTTTGATTCCTTGGTTGGTTCCGAAACAGAATGAACTTGGAGTAAGTTTTTGAAAATTTTGAGTTTGAAGCTTTAAATTGAGAAATATGAAACTATAGGGGTCATTTAGAGTTCAGAACCTCAAAACGATGATCCATTAACTCCGGAATGTTGATTTCGGTCTAGTTTGACCTTTGTTTTAAGTTTTAGCTCATTCGTGGTGATTTTGAGGGGTTTGAAAGGAAAAAGTTGAGTTTTAAATTAAATGGTTGACTTTGGTCAATATTCAAACTTAGAATACCCGAATTGAAAATCAGATAATTCCGTTGGATTCAGGATGTGGTATTCATCCTAGAATGAGGTTTCTTTTTTTCATAAGTCTCGGGGGGTATTTTTGGTGTTTTAGTTAAAATGGACCCTTAGAAAGTACTAGTCAAGGAGACTTCATACACATATTTTGATGGTTCTATTGATTCGAAATTAGTGAAGTTATATACAGAGTTTGTTTTCATGAAATTTTAAATAATTCCGAGGTTCCTTTCAGATTAGTTTTTGTGTTGTGGAATTGTTGTCGAAATAGCCTCTGCTATTGTTACTGGGCACCACTGCGTTTGTGGAACTTGGTGATCAAGTCATTTACCCTCCGCGTTTGCGATATTTCTCCATCATTCTCAATGAATATTTTGGTTGGTATTTTGCGAACGCGACAAGGGATCCGCGATCGCGAAGGTCCTTATACTTTTATTTTCCACGTCAGCGCCTAGGTGTCTCATTCATGGTGAAGGGGTGACTGGGCAGTGAATTATTTAAAACACAGTATTTATTCATTTTCTCAAATTCTACTTGATTTTTCAAACATGATTTCACTAATTTTCATAAACTTATTCGTGATTTTTAACTTGAATTATGAAGGTTTTGAATGCATAAATGGGGGTTTTGAATATGAACTCAAAAATTTTAAAACCTTAATTTGAACTTTGAAATGGATTAAATTTTTTGTTCAAACTTGATATTTAAGTTTTTCAAGTTATGGGTACCATATTTTTTAAATAAAAAATTGAGTTTCGACATTATGGACCTGAGTTGGAATTTTAAATTAAGTTTCAGATTAATGCTTTTTTGGTATTAATAGTTGTATTTTGTTGTGTATTTGGTGTTGTTGAATAGACTGTGTACATTTGGAGGCATTTCATAAAGGAAAAGCTCATGAGTAAGTTCGTTCTTCACATAGAAGGCAAGTTGAGGTTCTTGATTTTTGTATAAAGTGTTAGGATTGAATTTTTAACTCTATTGTATCATGATGTATTAATTGATTATATTTAAAATAATAAAAATAATGGAGGTGCTCATGTGGGTTAACTGACTAGATCCATCCGGGTGCTAGTGTCAAGCATGCCGGAATTAAAATAAAAAATTATTTGATAACATAATTTCGAGTTCATGAGGGTAGCTTATCTCTTGAGTTAATTGATATGCCTTGATTTGATTAGGTCATGTTGGACTAGAACTACAATGGAATTTCCTTGTGATAACTAATTATTGAAATGAATTACTTTGTGAAGCCCTATGGAGGCTAGATTGATAGCAATGAATTGATGATTGTTTATCTCCGTGATGATTCTGTTTTTTCCTTGTTGTGAACTGATTCAATGCTTCTCTCTATGTTTGTATTGGTAGGAGCATATTTAATATTATTTGTGTATTGAAATTGAGCTGTGATAATTATTTGGGATATGGGGATCTGAGGTTTCTGTTGGACACACATTATTGAGGTAATTCAGATATTGGTGCCGGAGGCTTCTACCAGAAGATTACTTATAACCTGAGGTTTCTTCCAAGTTTTGATACATAAACACAACTTGAGAATTTTGCCAGCTATTGACATATAAATATTACCTGAGATTTCGTTTAGGCATTGATGTAGGACGCCGAGGTTTCTGCCCGGCATGGATCGGTAGGGAAGACATACATTACGATTATTTATGCATTCATCACATTTGCTTTGAGTTTATGTTGGTTTGGTTATCTGCTCGATTTGTGATTTGAGACAACCTGATCCGTGTGGATGACTGAAGACTATTTGATATATGTTGGTGACGTGAGATTACTTTGAGAGCATTGTTTTTCCTATTTCCTTAGACTGATCTCTGTCTTTATGACCAGTGATTTATTATTGAACTTGTGAAATTATAAACCTCGGTCACGTGTTTCTTTTACCTCTTTATTAGTCTTGTACTATGCTAGGCTATTATTTATAACTATTTGCAGGTTGTAGTGCGGAGGGTGGTTGGATGTTAGGAGTATTTGTCATCTCTTTATGCTTAGATCAGTCTAGGATGCTCCTAAGTACCATATTTCTTGTACTCACTCTTTGCGTTTCTGCACACTTGTGTAGGTTCAGGGCCTGAAATTCCATGATCGTTTATCCATACACACTCGGGCTTTATTCGAGACATTCTGAGGTAGATGTCCGTTCATTCAGCAGTTGTCAGATGTCTCTTATCATCTTCTATTTTTGTATCTTTACTTATTAGACATATTGAGAGAGTTGAGACCTTGTATAAATTCTGATTAGTGGCTTGTACACAGTGACGATCTTGTTTGGGGATTTAGTTTTGATATTTCACTTTAAATTCTATAACTTTCTTATTATTATTAGTTAGTTCCTCATTTATTTAAATTGGTTGTTTTTTGCCGTTAGTTTAGCTGACCTATTGTGATGGAAAAAATAGGTGGCATCATGACCGAATTTTGAATCGTCACAATACCGAAGTTTATTTCACGCGTGAAAACATTTGCATATGTTTTACTGATCGGAATTTAATCTGCCTAACACGAATTATTTAATTATCGTTGTAAGTGGGACCCAATCAATTATCTCATCGGCTCCTCATTCTTTCAAACAAAATTAATTAAATAATAATATTTTGTTGAGATTGATTTCAAACATACTAATTATTTCGTACATGCGTTGCACGATATATCAAGTGTAATTTGTAGAATAAAACATTGGCATCGTGATTGTTTTATCATTCTTTCCATTTAATTTCCTAAGTGCAATACTAACATTAATGGTTTGAATATAAAAGTAGCTCGTGATAGTAACTTGCTAATTTTCTCAGATTTTAATTTGAAGTCTCTTACACAACATTAATCAAGTTTCTTTAAAGTCTCTAACGCAAAACGTTAATCAAGTTTTTACTCTTTAAAAGAGTTTTCATATTAGACAAATTTTCATTTAAAACAAACAAATGTTTGAAAAAAAAGTAGTTGAAGTTAAAATAAAAGATTTTTTTTATTTAAATATTGAAAATTTAATATCTTCAATTTTTACATAATAATGATTTTTATATAGTAACAAACGACGTATTATTGCTTTTAATTAAATAATTATTTTTGTCTAATGTGAAAATTAATTTCTGGAACAACGACATATAATTCAATAAGTAAGGTCTAGGTAATTGAATATATCGAGATCATGCCCTTGTTTATGAGGTAGAAAGGTTATTTATTTCTAATAAAAACTGAAGAAAGTCAACTTATAGAATAATTTGAAAGGAATGTCACTATAGAAAATTATGATGAAATAGTAAAGAAAGAAAAAAAAAACTGATAATAATATAGTAGAATAATCAAAGTAAGGAAACAACAATGGTAACAAAATAAAATAAATAATAATACTATAACAACAATTAAAAAAAAAAAGGTGTTAACGAAAATAATTTTTAAAAGGTAAAAAGGACAGGGTATTTCTCAAAAATCAGTCATAAATACTAATCTCTATATACTCGTGTCTTGCAAGAGTACCTCAAGTATCACATAATTTGTAGAATAAATAGTAAAATTGTAATCACATATGTATCTAATAATAATATTTGTTACAGTAAGAAAAAGTAAGTGATAAATGTATACAATAAATTATCAAATTAAAATTTGAAAACCAATTCATTGTCTAGCTCGGCAACTGTATAATATCATATTATATAAATAGTAGAGTAACATTAAATATTAATTAATCGAGTGTAGTATATGTGGGGAAAAAATAAGCTTATAGGATTTGAAAAATTAAGATCTATATAGTTTTACATTAATGTAATTAAGCTAGAACAAAAAAGAAAATATCACAAAAAACATCTTACGAAAACTTAGAATAAAATTTTAGAGAGAGACTCTTTTAATTTCTAAACAAATTAAATAAGAATTTTTTTCATAACATAACCAAAAAAAAAAAATAGATCATGAAAATACCTTACAAAATCCTGATATAGATATTTAGAGAGAATTATTTAAAATCTAAATAATAATTTCTACGTAAATCAAATAAGGCAAATTTTAATAAGTAATAAGGAAAGACATATTTTTTTTTTTTTTCCGACAGTGATATTTTTATTTCGTTTAAATTTTTTATCATAATTTTTCAATTGAAAAAAAATATGAAAAGAAAAAATAGCGGCCCAAAAGTTGAATCTCAAGCTTCATGGTAGCTTTAAATTATTCCGGCTAAAAACTATTAAATATTTATGAGAGGAGTAAAATTTGCGGTAACCAGAAAAAGAATCACTATTCTCGTACGAAATAGCTGAAAATGAAAACATATAAATATTTGATTCATTCGGCAGCAACATGTTCATTTCGTTCAATTTTTCAATAAAATTTTAAACTAGAAGAAAAATACGAAAAATTATCAAAGGGGAGAATAAATTATCAATTATTGATTATATATAATTTAGATATAATATTTAAATTTATTAACTAATAAAGAATGATGATAATAAATGTATGATCTGACCCGCAATGGTAGAATATTTATATTTATATATATATATATATATATATATATCAACCTTTAAGCTAATAATCATATATGAGATATTGTAAATTAAAATAATATTTCACAACATTTCAACTTACAATTGTTTATCAAAAGAAAAAAACACAAACATCAATCTAATACTAATCTTATCTCAGAATACAACCTTCATATCAATTGTAGGTCAGCTTCAGCTCCTCTAAATTTGGTTTCATGAGTTTTAATTTTAAAATCCTAAAAATAATTCCTAAAACTAAAGAAAGAGAAGAGAACGTAAGTATTAATTGATAATAAAGAATTCTAAATCAAATAAATTAATACGACAGTAAAAATCTTAAATAAAAGAAAATCTAAAGAACCCAAAACCTAATTAAAGAAAAGACAATTGCATAGACATGGCAGTTTTGATTTTCTTAATAAAGAATAACTATTATGTAAAAAATTTAAATAAAGAAAAATGTAATAAGAATCCTAATCCTAATCATAGAAAAGTCATACACGGTTGATTTTCTCAACCAAAAATAAAAAATAAACACTCAATTATAGTTAGGACTTTCTACGTAATAATTCAAATGTGAAAAATTTAATAAACAATTTTTTGTTTTAGTTGATTTTAAATTTCTAAATAATAGAGAGAAAATAACAATTTTTCTATTAATAGTATTTGATTTAAAATTTTAATTTGAGAAAAAAATTTAGTTTTGTTGTATAAAAATTTATATTGGAAATTATCAACCATATCCTTATTTATTTATTTATTTGACAAAATTCATATTTAGGAGAATATTTCCACCACAAAGACACCTACTACTTCACTTAGGTTTGTCAGCAGCAGATATTGGTAATAACTTTTCCTCGTCGAAGTAGTAGTTTACGCTATTTATATTTATTACAGTTAATAGTCAATGTTACAAAGACAATGAGATAACAAATAGAAGGAAAAATTAAAAAGAAAACTTTGTCTAATTAAGAATTCTTTTAATGAATGATGAAAAATTTAATTAATATTTTATTTTTTAAATCTCTTCATATGTTTAATATAATACAAATATAAATAGCGTTTAGTATCTAATATATATATATATACATATATATATAACATCTGATTATATTGCACGTATATTTCACATGAATTAATATAAGCTTCTTAAAATGATATCATATAATATTAAAAATATTTATGTAACTAGATTATTTGTGTACAAAAAGACATTAAGAGAATTTAGAAAGACAATAAGAGAATTTAGCTCATTCCATATTATCTCAAATGGGTGAACTTGAAAATTTGAAGGTAAAAGATATAATTTTAAATTGATGAATAATTCATCTATTCGAATGACTTGATTTCTGAATGTATAATTATTTTACATTGTCTCAAGTTGCAAAATTGAACATATTTTAGTTAGGAAGTATATCCAAATACAAAATATATTTGTAATGTAGGAGTATTTATTTACCATGTGAATATATATGGATGAAATGTATATCCTGAGTTATTTTTTTTAAAAAAAAAAACGAGAAACTTACATTTGAAAATATGTATGATAATATTATTTGATTATATAAAATACTTTTTATACTATATTAAACGTGAGAAACCCCAAAAGTCCAAAAATTCAAATCGATAAATTTTCATATCCACAAAGTATATATCCATAGGTTTGAGTTTGTTTTTGAGATAAATTCTAATGCCTTGCATTCATAATAATTATGACATATATCGAAGATTCATTTAATTCGAACAGTACATCCAAAGTTTCAATCAAATGTCTATATGATGTATGAAGTTGTGATATAATAAATGCTATTAATGCAAACTACTTTTGATAGTCTTTAAACGACTTGGTCTCCTAAAGCACTTATTGCTGCATTCTTGTTTTCCTCTAAATTTTGATTTTATTTACTATTTAAAAAGCTCAAAAAATATTTTTTGTAATTAATTCTCTTAACTTCACCAATAAAGTTTTAGAATAAAAAAATATTGGAATGTTTTTTAATTGAAAGAAGATATTTCACATGTTATTGGGTTTTTTCAAGAAAATCCTTTTCCTTCTCCCACATTAGTAGCGTATTCAATTTTCATTGCAATAACATAATTTAGAATTCAAAAGGTTACAATGAGCAATTAATAATGACCCATTAATAAATACTGGATAAAAAATTCAAGAAATGTAAACAACTTTTCGTCGCAACTAAAATAACATTACTTAGAATGTAAAAGAATTTCAGAGAATTTCTAGTGTCTGAACTAGTCCTATATGATCTAATATGATATCGAGGGACCATACAACCTCACGCCCTTTCACTAAAAGTCAAGCTCGAGATCTTTAACAACTTCATGCATTGTGTAAGCATAAAGAAGTATGGGAAGTCATTGAAGGACCCCGAGGTGTACTTTATTATGTATGGAAGGTCAAGGAGGACATGACATCAAATGAAGGCACAATTGAGTGAGGCCTCAAACTCACCTAACCATCCAACAATGGGCAGCTCGCCTAATAAGCCGTCCAACATTGGACAACTCGCCTAATGAGCCGTCCAACAATAGGGAACTCGCCCAACTAGCCATCCAAGAAAGGGCGGCTTGGCTCCTTCTCAAAGGGGGCAGCTCATCCATCAACAAGGATAACCACCCAATGAGCCGTCTCCTCAAGGAAGAATCGCCCAAATGGGCAGCCCACTTGATTTCAGCCCAACGTTCATTTAACCCTTAAATGACTATGTTTTAAAGATCACTTAGGGTGCTAAGTATTTAATAAGCCTATGACTATTTAAGGCACGCTTAGACTTTATTTTGCTTAGTGAGTATTTGGATGATCAAAAACACTCTCTTTTGTTTCATCATTTAGGGTTCTAATAGCTTGTTAGCTTAGATTAGTTGAGTAGATTAGTTGGTTTAACTTTGATTGCTTGTTAGTTTTCATCCCTAATCGAACAATGAGTCCTCCACTTGTGGGTGAATCAATTGATTTCCTTATTGTTTGATAGAATTTCACATATCCTTGTTTTTCATTTCTTTTATATTGTTGTTGAATTCGATCTGTAACCCAGATCATATCATTTGATATCAGAGCCTAGACTCGTAATATATTCCGTCAAATTATAATCCTAGGTTGTAAATCGAAAAACAACAAACAAAATCCAAAAACCAAAAAAATAAAACGAAATTGAATATCATCTGGGTTCAAATTTGTGTTTGTTTTTGAATTTTAACTACTAGAAATTGTTCTCCTAGTAATATCGTAGGTGTCGAATTTGAGTTGATTCCGGGTTGATTTGTGACCTATAATACTGTTGAAATTTTGAAGTTCAATTGGGTCACGAACTTGGTTACAAATTTGGAAGAAATTGGAGCTAAAAAGTTGATAGATCTTCAATCCAAGTTACAAGAAACTCGAATCTCAAATTTCGTACAATTCAGAGTTGATTTGGTTGGTTTTGAAACTTGAAGTTGTTCATCTTCAAATGAGTAAATCCATTTTGAAGGTGCATTTTTGTGTTGATTTTGTTGTTTTTGGAGTTCCAGAAGTTTCTAGAAGTGTTTCTCAGAGCTCTAGGAGATTCGAAATCTAATTTGGTAGTGTTTGGAGCTGATTTGCAATAGGTTTAAGTTTTTGAAGATGAATATTCA
>JBDJHY010154150.1:0-12792 GCA_039654485.1 Withania somnifera
AAGGGGAGCCTTTAACCCCTTTTTGAGCGTTTCTTTGCGGGCTGTTTTGAATCCCTTCCTGAGCTCGGATTGCGCTCAAATTTGAACCATGAGTTCCTGGCAGTGTTGGGAACGTAGATTTTGAGGAAAATAGGCAAGGTTACCTATAAGGTTGATATTCCAGTAGAGTTAACAATTGTCCATCTAGTGTTTCATATATATTTTCTCAATAAATGTATTGAAGACCCTTCAGTCATAGTTTCGATTGAGACTATTGGAATCAAAGATAACATGTTTTATGAAAAAGTCCTTGTTGAGATCTTAGTTAGACAAGTTCACTATCTATGGAATAAAGAGATTGCTTCAGTCAAAGTTTTGTGGAGAAATTAGTCCATATAGGGTGATACATCGAAAGTAGAAGCTGATATGATGACCAAGTACCCTCACCTTTTCCCTTCTAGTTCCGAGAAGGCTTAAGGTAACCAAGTTCTTTTCCCCTAGTAGTTCCTCCCCTTTAATTTCCATCTTCTCCTTTAAGATTTATCAAGTTCCTTATGTGTATATTTACACCATGATATTCATGGTATCCATGTATAGCTTCAGTTAGGTCAAGTATCTTATGCATTAGACCCAACATTTAGCTTTAGTGCCTAGTTTTGCTCATCTCCTAGCTTTGGCCTTCTTAAGTATGAATTATCCCAAGAGGGAGATATTGTTTTACCCATACTTAATGCAATCCTCAAAACCTAATACTTAGCCCAAAATTAGAATTTTTCTTCCCAGGTCCCTATAAGTGCAAGTCACAACTCGAGAATAGATACCATGTCATGAGGCCTGAATAGAATTTTGAAAATTTCTTGAAAGTTTCCTTCCATGTCATGAGCCACCTCATGAATCATGAGGAGGGTTCCACAAGTTGTACTGCAGACTTGTGGGACTTGATTCAGAGTTCCAACAAAAATTCACCCTTCAAGCCATGAGTCACTCTTTAACTCGTGATGTTAGGACCGCAGGTCATGATGTGGAATTGTGGAACCTGATACTAATCTAGTAGCTTATTAACTAAATCCATGAGTCACTGCATGAGTCATAAAGTGGATTCCATGAATTGTAACATAAGTCGTCGTACAACCTCGTAATATTTTAATAAAACATTCCAAGTACAATTCAGTAAATTTCTTCATTCATTTAATCTAAAACTACATCAGTTTGAACATTTATAAGGTGCATATAAATATATCAACACTTATAAAGTTTCACTATTTACTCAAGACTCTCAGTCAGAAGAACAAAACATGTTTAGTCCCTCCATTCAGGCTAGGGTTTTCTCCACAAATATCAAGTCATTTCAATCTTCTTCGATGATTATTCCCGACTAGGTGCACAGGTTATCCGATGATGGATTTCTTCCATCCCCACATCTAAAACTACTTTTAATATTAGTTATTGATTCGTTCTGGGTAAGGTTTATTTACTTTATATGCATGAATTATGATCTTTGATATGTTTACCGTTGTATGAATGACTTACATGAAAACCATGATTTCCATGACTATTTACATGTTGCCCTAAACCAGATTAAGTTTTTATGAGCTTTATAAATATTGTTCAAGTATTGCATGATTCATTCTATATTTAAAATATTGATTCCTATGAAATCTATGAAAAAGAATTATTGCAAGTATCATGAATTCACATGATTATGAAAAGATATTCATTAACAAGCAATACAAGAAACTTTTACAAGTTATGAGCCTAATGTATATGCATTTCTATTTGGAATGTTTATTTAGCACTGAATAGATTATTCCTCAAACTATATTTTCTGTATAGGTTAAACATGTTTCCCAAGAGGTTTTACTCCATTGGGTTCCCAAGTGGCTTTTATCATTGATCATTGTTACACCCTAAAATTAATTTTGGTAGTTGCTTGAGATAAATAGATAAAGTTCATGAAATCTCCTTGAAATCTGAATAGTTTTTGTTTTCATGGACCATTTACAGTCCATCATTTAGGTTGACAGACCATAAATTCCTTGGTCAAATCAAAAAAATTCTAGTATCTTAAGTTGATATTTTTAGTTTCCACAGAAGATTTGACGGACTGTAAAGTGGTTTGATGGTCCATTATGTGATCTTTCATTCTTGACTCAGTGATAAGAAATTTTCCCAGTGTTTAACAGGTTTATAAGACATTACTCTAACACCTAGAAAACTCCCTTATCATGTTTCATGGGCTAATCTTATAAAGATGGTAAAATTTCATCAGAATCTAAAACTGTTAGGCTTTCACGAACAGTTTCACCATGGAAGGGTTTCACGAACCATGAAACCTACCCATAAAACTGACCTTCACTTTTCGAAATTCCTAAAAAAATTCTAAGGTGGAACAATGCTACAGACCAGTCTGCAAATCGTAAAGTAGAATAACGGTACGCACAAGGACTTGTCAAACCTGTTCAGTATTCCATCAATATGAGTAGGTTTCACGGATCACTTTATAATTCGACAAGTCACTTGGTGGACCGTCAAGTGACCTGTCAATACTTTCAGTTCACTATTAATTTTGTTTTTTCCCAGGGACATTATGGTCATTCCCCACTCTCTACAACTCATTATATACCTTTTTAGGCTGAATAAGAACTAGTTTAAAAGACTAAACCTCTGTAATTACCTCATTCTTCACAAAACAAATCAGACAGAAACAATTTAACGATCAGTTATCTCAAAGGGGCCACGAACCAGGGTTCATCAAAAGGTTTGAGAGCAACACCTTCTTCTCCAAATTTCAACATCAATTCTCAAGGTTTCAGGTATGTGTATTCATAAACAAGGGTTTTTTACCCTTGTGCCTCAACCACCTTAAATTTTTATGAAGTATTTTATACAAAGTTAACCATATTCCTTAAGTTGTGAATTCTATTCCTATTATGATTTATTAATATTTTTGAGTAGCATTGCATAAATTCTTGCATTATCACATTATTATTCATGACTTAACTATTTTATCCAAGACGTGGAATATGTTATTAATTTACCTTGTTCAAAAACTTGAAGTTTAAACTTATAGATGGTTATTTGATGAACTTGAGTCATAAATATTGAAATTTGGAATTTTTTCTAAGATATTTGTCTAAGTTTTAGGCCAAATGGTTTTATTAAATTAACGAATAATTGAAAAAAAATCCCCAAAGAGGCTAAGGCAGGATAATTTATCAGTTTTTTACTAAAATTTCTTCAAACTAGTCTAGTGAGGACCAATGTATGTTTTGCGAGTAATATTGGAACCAAGTGGATTAGGTTGAAAGACCTAATCCCATGACTGTGTTGCTAATAATAGGATTAAAAATTTCCACAAAAGGCTTTATTATGATATACCCCGCTTAGTTGGATCCACTAGGTTACTAGTTAGGTACTGAGCCTGTGATAGGAAAAGGTACTCCTTTCAGCTGGTAGTTTGCTGAATTTTGTGGTTGCTCCATGGTATTATATGTTTTTTATAGAACCTTCCATAAAATATTTGATGTCGGAATAGACTACTTGAAGTTTGTACTTATAATTTGAAATAAAGTATTGTTTCTTACACTGTCAGCATTACTTAACTTTTATTGAATAACTGGTTTGAATTGTAACTCGATCATGCATTACATAGCCTAAGCATGGTTTAATTATACTCATATTTTCCATGTTGATATTTCCTGTCATTCCCCTCCTTCTCCTCCCCCTCCCCCCACTTACTCAGTATATTTAATGTACTGACCGCATATTCTTTTGTTGCATGATTTCACATGTAGGTAAGGCCAGACTTTCTTACACTCAAGGTTGACTAGACTTGATATATTTAGTTGCTAATGTATCAATGAGTTCTCATGGACCGGGAATAATTTATTATTAGTGGTTTATTTTTATTAGAATAGACTAGTTGTTGCTACAGACATTTATTTCTTTCTAAGGCAAGATGGGTACTTATCCTAGCAACCTAGTATATCAGTACTTAGAGTCTTTCAGACAATTGACTTAGTGGTATTTGATTTGAAGTTTTCATAGTCTTTCAGTATATCTTTGAAATGGATCACTATCTTAAGCCTTGTTATTGTATTATGCTTCAGCTAATAAATGAGTTTTTAGAGATATGCATGAGTTAAGGGTTTATTTGAGGCTTCTGGGTAGCTTAGTGGATAAGAATGTCATGTGAGGCCCAGAGGGAGACTCCAAGGCATTACAAACTTGGTATCAGAGCTTTAGGTTCAAATGTACTAGAATGTCTGAAAGCCTAAGTAAAGAAGAGTCGATTTAATAGATGTGAATTGCGACACACTTATAACTGTGAGGCTAATAAACTCTTAGGAAATTTCCCTATGTTTCATGTCATATTTTGTGCTTTGGGCTTTAACTTTAATACTCTTTCTGACTCGTGCTTTATGCATTTCAAATCATGCCTCTATGAAAGCAACCAACTTGTCAGGCCAGGAATCAAGGCCAACAGAATCAGGCTTCGCCAGTTCCTGAGCCATAAAATATCACCAATTCTAAATTTCACAATATGATGCACTTGATCATCTATAATGTTGTTGCTCAGGCTAAACAGATGGACAACTCCAGCTGTCTCACAAGGCGTTCAGGAAGCTGGTGAAAACAGAGTTAGGGATTTTCTTTTTATGCAAACCCCGATCTTTCTTGGTTCTAAGGTAAAAGGTTCTATAAGGGTTCATTGAGTAGGTTAAGAGGGTTTGTGATATAATAAGGGTGACAGAGTTCGATTGGGTGGATTTGGGCATGTAAGGATGTAGCTTGAGATTGGGTCGGCCAATAAAAGAAAAATAAACTGTCAGGTGTACCTCCTTCTAGTTGGGATGAATTAAAAAGATCTTTTTTGGATAGGTTCTTTCCTAAGTAAAATAGGATCAAGAAGACAAGAAAATTTTTTAGTCTGGAGCAGGGCTCTATGATAGTTGTCAAATATGGGACGAAGTTCACCCAACTATCTAATCATTGTTGCTGACATGAAAAATCATATAATATCTTTGTTTTTTCACCTTTCCCAACTCTTGGTAAGGGAAGGAAACTGCTTTGATTACTGGGATGGACATGGATCGGGTAACTGTTCACTTGTAGCAAATAGAAAGGGATAAGGTAAGATGAGAGAGAACTTCTAATCAAAAAGGTGAGGACTGGTTAGGTAGAGTTTAGCTAGCCTAAGAGTAGTTTTAATCACGAATAGCAACACCAAAGTTTCAAGGCTCCAGCCCCTTCATCAGCAAGTGCTCCTACTCAGGGTACCAGACCACCTCAAAATGATCAGAGTAAGTTAGTGAGGTTAGATTCGCAGGGTGGGTAGTATGATTAGAGAACGGTCTTACCCCAGTTGTTCTAAGTGTGGTAAGAATCATCTAGGAGATTGTAAGCTTGGCATGGATATTTGTTATGGATGTGGCCAACTGTGTCACAAACTTCAAGAGTTCCCCTCTAAAGGTTATTTTGTGTGTGGTAAGCCTGGTCATCTTCTTAGAAATTGTTCCATAGCTAGACTGGGATGGAATAAACCTCAGGTCACTTCTTCTATAGCAGTACCAGAAGCCCGCCCAGCACAGTAGGGTGCTTCTTCTAGCACTGGCAACAGTCAAAGCCAAAATAGGTTGTATGCATTGGGCTCCAGACAAGAGCAGGATCGGACAGTCGATGTTGTCACAGGTATTCTAAAGGTCTACAATATTGATGTGTATACTTTTATAGATCCTAGAGCTACCTTTTTATTTTTATCCCCATTCATTTCTTGTTAGTTTAGATTCTCTCCCAAAAATTTATCTGAGCCATTCTTTGTTTCCACCCAGTAAGTGATACAATTATTGCAATAAGAGTCTGTTATAACTGCCCAGTGTCAGTCATTGATAAAATCATTCCTTCTAATCTTGTTGAGTTAAACATGTTAGGTTTTGACATCATTCTTTACATGGATTATCTCCATTCATGTTATGCCATGGTAGACTATAGGACTAGAATCGTCTGTTTTAAGTTTCCTAATGTACCTGTCTTTTCATGAAAGGGTAATGTTTTTGTTCCTAAAGGGTAAGTTTATTTCATACCACAAGGCTAGGAAAATGATCTCTAAGGAGTGTATCTATTACTTGGTACGATACAAAGATTTTGAGTCCAATATTCCTGATATTCAGTTAGTTTCAGTTGTCAGAGAGTATGTGGATGACATTCCTGAGGATTTACATGGAGTCCTTTCGGCCAGGGAAATAGACTTCGGCCTAAACCTCGATCCAGGCACTCAAATGATTTCCATTCTTCCATAAATAATAGCACCATCCTAACTTAAATAGCTCAAGGGTTAATTAGTTGATGTTTTGGGAAAGGGATTCACTTTATTCTAGTGTGTCTCCCTAGAGTGTCCCTATCTTATTTGTGCATAAGAAAGATGGTTCACTCCGAATATGTATAGCCTATTAACTATTGAAAAAGTCACAATCAAGAACAAATATCCTCTATCAAGGATTGTTGACTTGTTAAATTGGTTGCAAGGTGCCCGTCATTTATCTAAAATTGACTTTCACTCAGGCTATCATCAACTTAAGGTCAACGAGTCAGACATTCCCAAAATATCTTTCAGAACCCGTTATGTCCACTTTGAATTCGTAATCATGCCCTTTGGTCTGGCAAATGCTTCCGCGATATTCATAGACCTCATGAATAGGGTGTTCAAGAAATATTCAGACATATTTGTGTTAATTTTCATTGATGATATTATGGTTCATTCCAGAAGCGATGAATAGCATGAAAAAATCTTAGAATTGTCCTTTTGAACCTTCAATACAGTTTCTCTATGCAAAATTCTCCAAGTGTGAATTTTGGTTGAAGTTGGTTGCATTATTAGCTAATACCATGTCTAGTGAGGGTATTCGTGTGGACACCCAGAAAATTGAAGTCGTCAAAATTGGCCCAAACCCATATCTTCATCATATATCCACATTTTCTTGGGTTTATCAAGATATTATAGTAGATTCGTCCAAGGTTTCTCCTCTATAGTCTCCCTTTTAACTAAGATGACTTGAAAGAAGGTAAAGTTTGAATGGCCAGACCAATTTCAGAAAAGTTTCCAAGAGTCAACAACCAAGTTAAACATGGCTCCAGTTTTAATCTTTCCAGAGAATCCAGGTCAGGTCAGGTCAGGGAATAGTGTTAAACATGGCTCCAGTTAAACATGGGGCTATCCCTACCCTAAGATAAGATAGTTCTCGCCCTCAGGTCAGGGAATAGTGCTAACTTCATCGGATAAAATAGCCCAACCCCGCGAGTGGATGTAGAAAAGTGTATGAATGGCATACACAAGATTGGGGATGGACAACAGAAATTCATTTAGTATGATCATCTAGGAACCACTAGCTAGGAAAGTCATACTGCGAATGTTGTTCCACATATTGGCTCAATATTACCTTTCACATCCAATTCTTCCTTCATTACATGGACCAGCTTCACTAAACTCGCATACGAAAAAGCTGTCATAAAGTTGCATTCTATTGAGAGGATGATCCCTGGCCATCGCTTGTGGTGTTAGATCAGAAAGGTGACCACATCTAGTTTTGAGGTTCTTTTTAGTAAATTGATAGGGAGGATGTGGAGAAAATATATCATGTTGATGCTCAACCTTACTTTGGCTATCTTACGTGGAGCTGAATTAGGTTTTTTTGGTGTTCTCATTGAAATACGCAGGCATACTCCTTGCTTCTGGGGACATTGATCCAAAGCTCGAGTACAGTCCGTGTGCGTATATCCTCTAATTTATGAATGATTCTCTCTGCCTGACCATCTATATGCCGGTGAAAATCTTGATAAGATGAACCTATGTATAAGACCTTTCTAAAAAGACCTCTAAAATTGGGATGTAAATTATGTGTTTATATGAGATGACAGATAATAGAACCCATGCATCGTAATGATCCCTTGGAGGCAAATCCTCCCATAAACCTTTGCATATTAATTGGTATAGGTTGGTAGGAAGTGGGCTTATTTATTCATCCTATCTACAATCCCTCAAATAGAGTTATATTGCTTCTTGGTACTATGTAGACCTATAATGAAGTTCATATTTATCACTTCCAACTTCTAAACTAGAATATCAAAATTTTACATATCACCACTTGGCCTCTGGTGCTCTACCTTCACCCGCTGGAAATTAGGACACTTAGCTACAAAATCAACTCTACATTTCTTTATCCCGTTCTACCAATATACCTCTCTAAGATCTCTTTACATTTTAGTGGCACCAGGGTGAACAGAGTACCTGGAAATGTGGGACTCTAATAAGATCTTATGCATTGACCAATCTATATCTAAAATACACAAATGACCTTGATATCTAAGTACATTATCTCCCCATTTGAAGAAAACATGTACCTTCTGCTTATGAACCGCACCCTTCAGTTAACACAAAATTAGATCACTATCTTGTTTCTCCTTTTACCTTAACCACTAAAGATGACTCAGAAGAATTCTAAACTAACATACCTCCATCATATGCAACAATCAATTTAATCCATATGTGTGCAAGCATGTCCACCTCTCTAGAAAAATCTTTTTTATCCTTATCAATGTGAGTAATATTAGCCTTTCCCGGGTGATACGTCACACTGGTATCATAATCCTTAAGCATCTCTAACCATATTTTATATTGGAGATTCAACTCCTTTTGGATGAACACATATTGCAAACTCTTATGATCAGTGAAGACATCCATATGCACACTATATAAATAATGACTTCAAATAATCAAAGCAAAAACAACAGTTGTTAGCTCAAGGTCATGAGTTGGATAATTCTTCTTATGAACTTTAAGTTTTCTGGATGCATAAGCTATAACCTTACTATTTTGCATCAGAACACACTCAAGTCCAACCCAAGAAGTATCACAATAAACCATAAAACCCTTTGTACCCTCTGGCAAGGTCAACACTGGACTTATAGCCAAATTAGTTTTCAACTCCTGAAAACTTTTCTCACAAATATCTGACCCCTCAAACTTTACTTTCTTTTGGTCAACTTGGTCAATGGGGCAATATGGAAGAGAACCCATTAATAAATTTACATTTATACCCAGCTAAAGCCAAGAAACTCTAAATGCATGAAAGAGAGGTGGGATTGGGCCAATTTCTATCTACATCTATTTTTTGATAATCAACCTAATGCCCCGACTGGAGATGATATGACCATGGAATGCTAGTAACCTTAACCTAAACTGACACTCAAAGAATTCGTCATAAAGTTGACAGTTTGGAAGGGTATGAAGGACAACTCTGAGATGACTAACATGCTTCTCCTTAGTTCTAGAATAAGACATAATATCATCTATAAAGACAATTGCAAAGGGGTCCAAGTACTGCTTGAACATCTTGTTCATGTGTTCTATAAAGGCTGCATGAGCATTAGTCAACTCGAAGGACATCAGCACAAACTCAAAACATGGCCATAATAGGTTCTGAAAGTTGTTTTAGGAATGTCACACTCCCTAACCTTAAAATGATGGTAAATAGAACAAATATTAATTTTAGAGAAGTAACTGGTACCCGAAAGTTGATCGAACAAGACATCAATCCTGGGGATAGGATATTTATTCTTAATTGTGACTTTGTTAAGCTAGCGATAATCAATGTACAGTCTAAGAGACCTATCTTTCTTACACATGAACAAGACATGGGTACCTCAGAGAAACATATTGGGCCTAATGAACCCCTTATTTAGGAGGTCTACTAACTGATCCTTTTGCTCTCTAAAGATTAGCTAGAGCCATTCTATATGGCAGAATAGAGATAGGTTGAGTGTTGAGATGAGGTCTATTACAAAGTTAATCTTTGTCTAGAGGGACTCGGGTAGATCCTCGGAGAAGACATATGAGAAGTCACTGACTACTGTAACTGATGGGATACTGAGGGTCTCTAAATCAAAGCCCTTATCCCAGAATAGATGATAGATACACTCTTTGGGTATCATCTTCCTGGATATAAGGTAGGAAATGAAAAGACCCTTAGGGATAGCTGCACTACCCTTCCCTTCAAGGAAAGGCTCATCTAGAAACTATAAATGAACAACTCAGGTCCTACAGTCAACTGTGTCATAGTAGGGATAAAGCTAAGTCATGCCAAGAATGACATCAACTATTTCTAGCTCTATGAGATCTACTGGAATAACCTTTTAGAAAACTGAAACTGGACTATTTTGGCAGATTTTTTAGCTATGATAGAGTCACTGACTAGAGTAGAGACTAAAACAGATTCATAAAGACTCACGGGACTAACTCTAAACCAACTGCCTATAGAAAGAGGCATAAAAGATAGGTAGATTTGGGGAATAAAGTGTATGTATCAAGGGAGTGGACATGTAACATATCCGTGACCACATCTGGTTACTGCTTTTGATCCTACTTAGAGCCTAATGTTTAAAGTCGATTTTGGTGTTGGCTGCCAGCGGTGCTAGATGATGCATATTACTAAGCTGGGCTAGCTGCTAGTGCTACTGAAGAGGTAGCCTAAGTTCTGTTTGGCAGCATTTCCTTGTCTGGCTTAGGGACACTCTTTGAGCCTATGGCCCATCTGACCATATCCAAAACACCTACTCTGCCCATCTAAACACTTACCAAAATGGTTTTGACTACACTTGCCACAAGTTGGGTATGTAAGCCCTCATATGAAACTATATTTTAATTACATTTGGATTGTATTATGTTGGTATCTAATCCAAATCTTTCCCTTTTGCTAATGAAATTTAAGTTTGGTTGGGTTCTAACTGTAGATATCAGATTTGGGTAGTGGTAGTAATAAGTTTGTATATATTAAAAAGGCAATCAATAACAAGATGCCACGCCGCTTAATGAATATTTGAGAAAGGACCATTTGTGGTAAGGGTAAAGTTGATCCAAATAGGTAAATGAGAAGAATATTTTCGATATTAAGGTGGATGAAGGGTATTTCTTGAACCATTTTCAATACTTGAAGGGCATGTATAGCTCTTTTCTAATTTAAAAAGTATTATAAATCGCAATAATCAATATTAAAATATCTTTAAAATATATTTAAAAGTTATGGTCAAAGAAAAATTATTGAGTTTTCAAATTCCATCTATATGAAATAATTGGGACAGAGTGATTAAAGATATTTCCAATAATTAAACAAGCATTTTCAATAATTTAAATATTTACAAGTTACATGTGTAGATTACGTTAAGTACGATAAATCATAAAATGAACAGCTTTAAATATGTGAAAAAACAATCATCTTCTAGGGGTATGACATGCCCTTCAGATCAGATTAAGGAGGGTTGGTGTGGCACTTAAGGCAAAACCTTAACTCACATCCTTCCCGCACAAAAAAGAATAAAAAGACATTTTATTTTTAAACAGAAATTATGATAAAGAAATTTAATTGATTCTCGACATTTTATCTGTATCATATAAGTTAGGCGAGAAGAAATAAAATAGAGTTCTTTATTTGGATTTGATTTCATAATTTGATATTTTTTTATATTTTGAGTGATAAGAAAGAAACATTGCTGATTGTTAGAGAAAATTCAAGGCAAAATTTCATAAATAGCCATAAACTCAAAGTAATTAGGGGTCATAGTCGTACTCTGGATAATTTTAAAAAATAGAAAAAAAGTGCATAAAAAATGCAAAATTCAAATTATACATTTGATATTCATATACAATTTCAACAATGCGAATAAAAAATTGAAAACGTCAAATATAATTCAGATTATACAGTTGATAGTCACCATTTAATAATGCATATAAAAATTTAAAAACTTAAAAAAAAAAACTCAGATTATACCGTTGAAGGAGTATTGGTTGGTGAATTGTAACCTCCAAAATTGCATATGGAATTTCACTTCTAAATCAACTATTTTATTAAAGTATAACTATTCTTTGTAATTTTTTAAATCTCAACCATATGATATAATTAAATATCAATATTGCCTATATCATATAATTTTTCTAGAATGGAACCCCAATATTATCACGAAGTCACAAGATTATGGCTCGCGTTTCAGTGGGAAATTAAAAGAAATATGAAAAACACATGCCTGCCCTTTTATATTAGGGAGAGCAAAATTAGTTGTTTTCAAAAGCCAAAAAATTATTTTTAGAGTATATTTTTGTAATTTTTTAAGGTCAAGGTTAGATTTAAAGACCAATTAAAATTTTTTGATACTTTAATAAAAATAATTTTATAAATAATATTTATGTTAAATTCTCTCTCAAGTGACAAAAAAACTTTAAAACATTAGGAGTACCTTTTTTTAGAGTCTAGGTGTGGAAGAGTTTTCTTTAGATTAACAGTTCAGTATCTTATCTGGGCATCACTAAAATTGTTATTGTATTTTTATTTTTTTCGTAAACAAGAAATGGTTAGCCAATCTGGCACGGTTTATAAGGAAAAATAGACAGCTTGTACGCATCGCTTAGACGCTTACAATACGAAGTAGCAAATTAGTAATTATATTACTTGTCAATTATAAATCAACATAAGATTTTAAGTGAAACACTACTCCCAACAAACCAAAAGAAGACAAACCTGTTTCACATTGATCATTGATCGGCGATGGAGTTTGGTGTTCCCCCATGGCTGAATCAGTACAGAGCTTCCGCAAATTCCTTTTTATCTCAATACGAGCCGTTAATTCTACTTGTTGCTTCTTTCTTCTCTCTTCTATTGGCTCGAATTCTTCAATCCATCTTCATTGTTATTCACGAACGAGGACTCAAAGCCACGATTATTAGCTTAACTACGAGCGCCATCAAGTATTTTTCTCACATCAAATCAT
>JBDJHY010154161.1:0-11495 GCA_039654485.1 Withania somnifera
AGATTGAGAAAACTTAATGATGATTTATTTTTGTGAACAATGAATAATATAATGCTGATGTTTGGGACACAAATTATGTGTAAATTGACACTTGGTATCTTCTAACGATTTGCTTACCTGCATTTGGATGATTTGATTATTTCACATGATACTTGTTATCGCCACTATTTTACCTTTAATTAGTACATATATATTTGTATATATTTTGACTATTTCATATGATATTTGTTACCTGATCATTAATACATATGCTTACGCCTCAACTATTTTACTGTTGTCTAGTTATTACCTTCCACTAGCTAGTTGGATTCTTGACTATTTTACCTGCGCCTAGTTATTATCTCCCACTAGTTAGTACATGATTGCACTCTTGACTATTTTACCTCCTACTATTACGTAGATATTTATTGTGTGCATCTTAACTATTTCATATGACACCTGTTAGCTAAACATCGATATATATGCTTGCGCCTTAATTATTTCACCTGGCGCCTGGCTACTACCTCTCACTATTATGGAATCGGGCCCTTAGTGATACCCGATCTCTTGAATGAAGGTTAATCTATTATGAATCGTCAAAGTCTTTCTATTTTCCACGTTGTTCTTTTATGGGTGATCGGGTCTTAGAATCCTTTAAAAATTATTTAAGAACTTCATTGCCACTAGTAAATTAGACCTTCCTCCCCCACCCCCACCTCCACGCAAAAAAAATAATAATAATAGAAAACTCAAGAGTCTAAATAGGAAAAGATCACCCCGTCATGTAACAGTCTTGCACCTCGATTATTTTAACCCTCCCATCAGTAAAGTTACCTGTGCACGCCCTAACTATTTCACCCGATATTTGTTACCTGATAATTATACTCGCGCTTTAACTATTTCATCTGATACTTATTACCTGACTATCACTACATACATATATATATGTTTGCAATTTAACTATTTCACCTGGCGCCTACTATCTTTCATCAATATATACTTGGACTTCAATCACTTTAAATTGAAAATATATATTAAATTTTACTAAATTTTCATTTACTAAATATCGTGTTTAAAAAGGGTCATAAGCCATAAGGTGATTTTTTTCGTAAAATTTAAATAAAAGGAAAATTGTCAAATACTAGCCCAATGGGCCTCAAACTGTAACAATTAGCTCGAATGGCCAGTTTTTGGACAACTTATTAATGTTTAGTATCCATTGAAATATGAATGAAAAATAATCAATTTTGAGGTGAAATTAATGTTTGCACAAAAAATTGTTCTAACTTGTTTCTAAGTCAGCAACTTTATCAGTTATTTTTGTACCATATTTTTTTCCGGAATACTTCAACCTTTATCAATCTAGTACTAGTTTGGAAGTCCTTTTAATAGACATATTTGTACTATTTTCCATGAATTTTTGGGGTTGCTGTTACTTTTTTATAATCGAAAAATATCCGAGAGGCAAAGGTTCACAATTCAAACTCAGTAGATAATGGTTCTGTGACATGTGCCTAAGTCACATATCGGACGTTTTTGGTACTCTTACTTGCTAGACTAAAGCCATGGGGCAGGTTGCTATTATTCAGTCATGCAGATGCCTTATCTAAGCTAGTAAGGATCTCAATGCTTGGGTTAACTCTTTTTAATTGATCTCTCGAGATAGGTGTACAGTTAAATCCCTCTATAATGATGTCGTTTTAAAAACTTAATCGTTAATGAGAAATGTTACAGAGTATGATTGTTATACAAACTTCTAACTCTATTATTAAAAAAAATATTGAATAAGGTTTACTTTGTCTATTGTATAATATCATACATTTATACAACCTTAACAGAATTATAGTGCTAATTCAACTATAATAATTTTTCCTTTCATTAGACTCAAAATGACTATTAATTTGATTAACAACCTCATTTTAATTAACTTTTACAAAAAACTAATATTAATTTAATCAAAACCTCTTTAAACATTGTCTTTTATAATACCCTAACTATTATATACCTCTAATAACATTCGATATTAACTCTATCCTAGTTAATTAAACATATTTGAATAATTAATATACTATCATATTCAAAATTATAGACGAAAATTAGTAAGCTAGAACAAGTAGGGAACGTTATTAATTATATAATTGAAGTAATGGGACAAAGAGGATCTAACAATAGATTTGCTTATCTTTTTTTTTTTTTTCAATCCGATATTTAATATTCCTTTTGAGATCTAACTTATTTTAATTCGCGATGAAACTAAATTATAAGTCATATTGTTTTAAATTAAATACCGATCGTTACAAAAAAAATAAAAGACCTTTTCTACATACTGGACTGTTTTTGGTATAGTTGATCATTTGAAATTATGAATTTATTGGCATGACTAATTCAGTTGTGTAGACAAGCGACCTTCTTTTTTTATAATATATCATCATTTGCTAGTTAAAATTTAGTGGCTCAACTAATTCAAATATGTATTACATAAAACCACTCAATTAGAGAGGAAAATGCTCTCTCTATCAAAATTATTTTTTTTCATTCATAAAATTTAAATTAGAATTTTCCGTTAAGAATAAAGGGATTCCGACCATCTGAACTCCTTTCACACCTTTCCTTCCTCGAAATAAGGCATTTCATTCAAGTGGGAAAAGAAGAATTAAAGAGATTATTGTGGTTGGTGAAAGGAAAAAGTACTTTTTAGACAAAGAAATTAAATAACAAACATAGAAAAATTTATAAGTAGCTAGTACTAATAAAGAACAAATAATAAATATAGATTTTTTTTTTTTAATTTTTTTTTATTTAATATTCAGTATTCACATTGAAGCCGACTAATTTGGATTTGTGCCTCAAAGTTACATTATGAGGGATAAAGCGCTCTCTATCAAAGACGACTCCATACTTAAGGTGAGACCTTTCATTAAGGACAGATAAAATATACTTACCACTCCACCACAATCTTTGACAATTACACAGGAAAACAATTTTATGAATAAATCTATATTTCAGAACTTGCAATTACTCCGTTTTGTCACCAAAACATCTCTTATTCATCTTAATCTAGATATTACACCAATACATATGCATATTTTCATATGTATCTAGTATTGAATTCATGTATCTATGTATAAAGACATGTTTAAAAGAAGATGAAAAAGGAATAACTCGGTGCAATTTTAAGGCATGTAGTCTCTCAAACTCGCAAGTCTATTAAATTTGGGGTTTAAACCTTGTAGTCTCTCTTCTCCACAATAAAATTTTCTATCTCCAAGAGTTGTAATTTTTGCAAACCCAAATGAAATCCAAAGAAGATTTGTTGATTTCATCGGAGATGAACTCATTAGAGTAGTTGAAATTTATTAATTTCATTGAAGATGGGCAGAGCTTTTGGGTTCATGGGAGGAAGGCAAATCATTTATCCAAAAAAAATAAAAATCAGTCACCGAAGTTGATTTCATCAGTGAGAAACGAGGAGAAATAGGAGAGAGAGTGAAGAGAGAAGAAAGAGGAAAAACATATCCAGATTTGGAGATGTATTGATGAGGAGAGAGAAGAAAGAAGAAAAACGTAGTGAAAGTATCTGTAAAGTAATAATATAAAAAGTAAAAAGTGATATAGTTTGTAATTATTTTAGAAATAGTATTAAATTTATAAATAAAGTAGGTATATTTGCTATTTTATGTACTTTTTCCTATAATTAAGCATATAGACATGAAAATTTAGTACTATAATCTACTAACTTAGACTTTTTTTTATCGCATGCAATTAAGGTAGTCTAAATTATATTTCATATATAATATACTATTTTTAATAAAAATTATCCTATTTTACATGAATAAAATTACTTTTATGTATATATCGTAAATTGGTTCTTCTTATTTATTTGGATAGTTTTTTTAAAAAAAAAATAGAATTTCTTAACGGATGAGGGCCTAAAATGCAATTGAACAATAAAATTTGGTACAATATTGCCTTGTCTATCTTAGAAGTGTATAGCATTAAAAATAAGGATGTATGTTTTGGCAGAAAAGTTAACGTCAAGGGCTTTTCGAAGTCAATAAGTAAACAAAGGATAATACTGTATCAAACTGTATAATTCAGTTCAGGGTTATCAATATTATTCTTATTTCATAAATGATTAGTTTTTTTTAGTTAAGAAATAAATGTAGTATCTCTTTTAACTACTCTACTGTAGATTTTACGTCCAAATATAATTTTTTTTAATAAACAGAAAAACACCATGAAAAATCCAAAGGAAAAAGCAATTTGCTCATTAGATATTAATTTAAAATAAGTATTAATATTCTTGGAAAAATACTCCTCCTATAGCCTGCAAACCGATTACATTAAGAAATATAAATTGCACTTAACAAGCTTAATTAAGCTTATTGTGACGAACTCATTTGGAAATGCTAATAAGAGAAATCGACTATCACACCATATGAATATTCATATGATGTACCAACTTAATTAGATAAGCTTAAGCTTGATGTAATGAATTTATTTTAAAATATTAATATAAGAGGAATCGATTATCATTCCATCTGAATATCTGATGCACCAACTTAATTAGATAAGCTTAAGCTCGATGCCTTGCAAACTCGTTTTAAAATACTAATATAAATGGAACCAACATCTGAACATCCGATGCACCAACTCAATTAAACAAGCTTAAGCTTGATGTGACAAACTCGTTTGAAAATGCTAATATAAGTGAGAAGTAATTTTTTTTGAGAGCTTTTATAACACATATTTTGGCTTTTTTATTCGATATTATTATCCCATTGATATATATATTAGGTAACTGAGCCTCATCATGACTTTGACAATTTCATGTTATTTTTAGCTGTCATATTTTCTTTCTTCAGAATATAATAATGAATTAAAAAAACAAAGTTCAGACAACTATCTTCTCCGATTCGAACTTCGAAGAGAGCTCGTTAGAGTGAATTTAAAGTATATTTACGTTCAACAACAAAAAAACGCTTATTATTAATGCACCACTTAGCCACACTACGTAATTAGGAAAACGAGCACAAAGACGGAGAATTTCGAAATTCAAAAAAAGAAAAGAAACAGAAATGTAATTTCAAAAAGACTCAATCAAATTTAGAATGAAATAATTTTTTTATTTTTATATTCGTTTGAAAATAATAACAAAATATTGGATTGGGTGAGTATTATAATATTGTATATTTAAAAAATATCTGAATTGACCCAAAAATAAAAAGTTTTAAACTAAATGTTTAGTATAATTCAATTCATGTACAATCCCAAATTTGAGACGTTTAACATTATATTCATAACTTTAAGAATTTTTGTTAGTCTTAAAGTAATATTATTCGCAACCTAGATGGGGCCATTTTTGAAAATTAAGTTTTGTAAATAAATATTTTAATTTCAAAAGAAATTTTTCATTAAAAAAAAGGTTATAAAGAGGTTTTAAATAAATTAATATTTTTTAAAAACTTAAATGAAAAACAGTTTATTGTGCCTGCCAACATACTCTTCTTATTACAAAAATTCTTGCATCACATGCATTCAATGCACGTAGAATTACATTTGGTATATTGGGCAGCAGCAGTGACATTGTCAGAAATTTGATGAATAATATGTAAAAAGAAATTCCAGCTATATTAAGGATATTCGAAAATAAATATATATTCATAATAGCTAATATTTAACCTTTGTACTTCAGATAATATTCTGACGAAGGGTGTGAACCTAATTACCCGTCACCGAAGGTAGCAGTGGCGTAGTTATCTTTTGACCAAAAAAAGTTTTTTTTTTTTTGGCATTTCATATGGTGTTTGATACTCGCATTGGAGCTCGACTATTTTGAACCGAATAGAACCCATTTAAATTTTTTTTTTCATATATAAGACTCAAACTCAAAGCCTTTAATTAAGGGAAAATCAGCCTCATCTACTGCACTCCATCCTTGGACGATTAATAAAAGAAAATTGTTCACTAAATGTTTAGCCATCATACCATAAATAATTAAATTCTTGTACAGTCCCAAATTTGAATCTTTCTATTCCTAACTTGGAAGAATTTTTGTTCGAGTCTGAATTAAAATAATATTATTTTCAAGCTAGATGGGACAAATTTTAAAGAATTAATTACTTTGTTTCTACATTAAATATAAATTGAAAATAATATGTTTATGTTCACACGTTTGTATATAGTCAAAAAAATACACGTAGCAATAAGGTATTTTACTCAAAGAAATACAATATAATATCTAATTTCGAACGAAGAGTTTAAGTCAAACAACTAAATAATTACTTAATAATTTAGGTTATGTACAATGTGGATATAAACTCTTAGTACTAATTAAATAATTAAATATGAATAACTAATTTAGTCCACTAAACTTTTGTTATGCGTACGATCCAGAAAAGGGTCGGATTGATCGAGCATTGAGGTATACTGTATGTAATTTTATCCTACATTTCTGTAAATGAATGACTTCATAGCTCAAACTCGTGACCTTCTGCTAATTATATGGCAATTGCTTTAACCAATTACGCCAAAACTCCCATTCAAATAATTAACTTCTTTTATAAATCATTTTGTATAAGAAATTAATTGGATCGTTTAATTCGAGTTTGCGAAGCATAGATATGCCTACTAAGTAAAGTTGTTGTCATGTGATTAAGAGGTCATAGGTAGAAATAACCTCTTACAAAAGTGTACAGTGGTCATACGTTTCCCCAAACCTTACACATAGGGGGAGTTTTACTGCATCGACCTGGCCTTTTTATAAAAATGCTAAGAGAAAAGCGCTCCCTACTAAGATTTTCTTTATTTCGAGAATCACCACTACTAAAAACGCCAGCATTCATCGAATGTTCCCGTCCGGAAATATGAGGTTCCAATCCAAAACATTTTCGACAAGTCATTTTCCAATGAATATCTGAAAAACAAAATACTCTCTCTATCCCATTTTTTGCGACAAGCTTTCCTTTTTGGTCCATTCTAAGAAGAACATCACCCCATTATAACTAAAAAAAAAGTTACTTTAAAATTTTTTCATTTATTCTTAATGAAACGATTTACAAGCACATAAATATTTAAGAATTAATTTAAATCACAAATTTCAAAAGTCTTTTTTTTTCTTAAATACCATGTCAAGTCAAAAAATGTCACATAAAATGAGACTGAGGGAGTAAAATTTTTTCACTCACTGGCTAATGGTTCAAATCCGAGGCCTCCAATTAATAATTAGGAATCGTTTTGTACACGAGATGGGATGAGGAGGAATGGGATATCCATGAGTCTATTTTATACCATCTTCCACGTGGGATAACAATCTCATCATTTTAGCACAAAAAGTAGAATAAAATAATTCTGTTATTAATTAATACCTCACACTAAACATGAGATAAAATTAATTTTAAACTTTATTCCAATATTATATTTTTATCTCACGTACCAAATAAACCGTGATGGTAGATAAAAAGGTCCCATATGTGTCCCTTGAGTATGACTTTTCTTTCTTCTACTACAACTAGTACTAGTAGTATATATAAGAAGATATAAACACACAATCTTGCAAAAATTTTCTTTGAAAAGCAAAAACAAACAAACAAACAAACAAACAAAAAAGAATTTTTCTTACATTTCTCATGAACTTCGGAGTTGTGTTGGGTTTCTATTGTTGGGGATGGGAATTCTTAACCTCCCTTCTTCTTTTTTCTTCTATCTAACAAACAAGCAATATTCATTTTATTTTTAGTTATTTTCTACAATTTTTTTTTTCAAAATCCCAAAAAAGGGGTTGATCATTTTGTAACGTCTACTCATTTTACCAATTTTCTTGGATTTTTTCTTTTCTTTTTTCCCCCCTTTTTTGTGTTTTTTTCTTCTTGTTTTAGCAGTTTCCTAGGTTTCCAAAGACCCTGACAACAAAAACAACAAAAAGGGGTTGATCATTTTGTGTTTCTCTACTCATGTTACCAATTTTCTTGAAAAAAGAAGTATATTATTTGTGTCAAGGATCCTGGATATGTAACTGTTTTAGATATCATCTTGTCGCCTTATGCAGAAACCGTTGATAGATAATAGTATAATTCAATAACATAATATATATATATATATATAGCTAGTATATAATGCATACGGAGGTAATACAAGAAGTTCAAACAAGTGATGAAAAGAGTTTATTAGAGTATGTTGTAATGAGGAAGTCATCACCATCACCGTTTTTGTTGAAAACCTACATGTTACTCGAAAATCCGGCGACCGACAACGTTGTTTCTTGGAATTCCGATGGATCGGCGTTTGTTGTATGGCAACCAGCTGAATTTGCAAGAGATTTACTTCCTACACTCTTCAAACATAGTAACTTTTCAAGCTTTATCCGGCAACTCAATACCTATGTAAGTTTTTAATATATCACTTTACTATTTAATGCACTCGAAAATTTACTCGCGCTTGATGTTTACATCAGATCAATACAATAGCATGAGAGTGTTTTGAACTTTTTAGAACATATATTAGGAAAAATATGTGTTTTTTCAATGAAAATGTGTTCGTTGAAAACTTTTTCCATGATAGTTGTTGACAAAAATGTCAATAGAAAATTTACTTGCAGTCAGATATTTATATTAGATTAATAAAATAAATATAACATGAGTGTTTTAGAATGTATATTAGAACAACATGATTTTCTATAATGGAATTGTGCTCGTCGGAACAAAAATGTCCATAAAAATTGCATCATGTTAATGAATATAAAACGAGTGTTTTTAAAGTTTTTTAGAACATATATAAGGAAAAATCGATGGAAATATGCTCGTTATCACAGAAAATTTATTCACACCCAGTGTTTTCAGCATATAGAGCTAAATTAATTTTTCATTTGAATCTGTGATTTACAAAAAAATTTAGTTCATTGATTTAGTAGTTTAGTGTAAAACTCCAATTTATTTTCCTACCCTCAATTAAAATAATTATTTTTTTGATTTAATACGTAGAAATTTAATCATAAATCAATACATATTTGATAATGAAAAAGTATTTTTAACTAATAACTGTTTTAAATAACTCCTTTTTGTTGTGATACTAATTAAATAAATCACAAAGGATCTTTTGTGGGGTCAAGTATTAAATAAACTAATATTTCATGATATTAGAATAAAGATTATATTGTTAACATAAATGATACTTTAGAACATAGGTTATAATAATTAAGTTTATCAAGATAAAGATGTATTGCTAATTGTCAAAAGCACATGCAAAAAACACTCATAATTAAGACTGTATTAATGTACACTTTTCAATTAACATGCGTAATAATAGTGTTTTCACTACAATTTATTAACCTTTTTAACTACTCATGTTTTCATTAATTAAGTGGAGATTAACAAGTATACTATATTTAAGGCAATTATTGATTTATAAATTGTTATTTAAGTGAGACGAGTTACCTATACCATACTGTTATCAATTTTTTTTATCGTATATCTTTTATATAATTCTAGAGATTTATTTTGAGCGTCGATTTTATACATATTAAATAGGGTTTTCGTAAAGTTACAACAAGTCGATGGGAGTTCAGCAACAACAAGTTTAGAAAGGGCAAAAAGGATCTACTCTGTGGTATTCGTCGAAGAAAAGCATTGACAAACAGGCAACAACAAAACAAGGACACTGGACAAAGTCAGGATGTGATCAGTAAGAAGAAAGATAATAGTGAAGAAGATCAAAGGTCATCATCATTAACTAATAATTCATTGTCATTTGGATATATAAATCTAGTTGATGAAAATAAAAGGTTAAAAATGGAAAATGGAGTTCTTAACTCTGAGCTTTCACTTATGAAAAAAAAATGCAAAGAATTAATTAATATTGTTACAATATTTGGAAAAAATAATCCACATAAAGAAGAAGAAAAAATTAAGCCAATGTTATTTGGAGTAAGATTGGAAGTTGAAGAAGAAATTGAGAGAAAAAGAAAAAGAATTGAACTTAATGAAATAGCTAGTGTTTATCTCTCTCAATTATGCAAATAAATTAATAAATATTATATGTAATAATTGTACTATTTTTATTTTTTATTTTTACCATGTATACTCTAAGTTGTTGTATAATTTTTGCAAGTGTTATTACATGTGAAATGTTAACACATAGCATATAATAATACAAAAATCAATAATAATCCCTTGCCTTTTTATAAAATGTTATTCCAAATCAATTTTCTTCATTTAGTTCTCTAGTCATAGTTTGCATGTATCTCTTCCGGTTATATTTTCGTATTACATCATAAACGATTTTATCATCGTAAATCGTAAACTCCATCACAGATGATCCTATTATCATAAATCATAAACTCCGTCATAAACGATCCTATCATCATAATTATTAAATGAAATCATATAATATATAGGTACTTTTCGATGCAACAAGAATAAGACGATGCGATATACTACGACGACGACCACATACATATATAAGTTCTCTAACGTGCATTTCTTAGTGGTTTAGCTGACTTCGGTAGATCTCTCGGTATTGATATTTTGATTAGTAAAACATGTTGCGATAACATTAATCATTGATGGAGCCAATATTTCGTGAAAGTTGTTCGAAATTTAATTAATATGTATTTATGAAAAATAATACTTATTAATTTGTATAGGTAATACAATATTGTGCTTATCAATAATTAACCTTCACTGGATATATATATATATATATATATGCTTCACCCCTGATATTAACTATATTTCATATTAAAATATTCCAATTTCTTTGAAATAAACGTGGCATAAATTTATGGAAATATAGAGATTGTCAAACTATTAGAGATTTTTTATTATAATGTGATTGATAAGAAGTTCAAAATTCAACTTTTATGTGGGACATGATAAAGAGAAAAATGACAAAACAATGTTCAATGAAATTGACATCTAGAGAACAAAAATTGGAAATTGTCTTCTATTATGAACCACTAATATATATATATATATATATATATATATATATTTTAAAAAACGTTTATTGTGTTGAAATAAATTAAAGTTACTTTTCAAAAGTAGCAAACAATTTAAGGCATTATATTATTAATTATAGTCAAAATTTGATTTGAAGACTTTGACTATTTTGATCATACGGAAAAGAGGAAAAAGATGATTTGTAAGGCCAATATAAAATAAAATTTTTGAAGAATTCAAATTCATGGCAAAGAATTTTCAAAATCTGGCTAACTATTAAATTAAGAAAGGCTCAGGATTTGAAGTTTGTGTACTTTAAATTAATATATATATATATATAGAGGTTAAAAAGTTAGAATTTTGCTTCAACTCAAATTTTATTTAAATTTAATTTATTAGTCTTTCTTATCTTTATTTTTTTGATACAATTTATATATTTAAATTAAAATAAATATTTAATATAAATAAAATCAATTAAAATAATTCTTATAATAAATAAATGAAGACTGATTTATTACTTTTAATTATCCTTATCCTTATTATTATTATTGTTACAACTTGTGTACTACAACTATTACTTCT
>JBDJHY010154172.1:0-12792 GCA_039654485.1 Withania somnifera
AGATTGCACTTTAGTTATACCTAAATTAATATACTATTCTGAATTCGTAATTTGTACTTTAGATCTAAATCCCTACCAAACTTTGTCAAGTGAACTAATTAAATATATAAGTCCCTGAGGGTTCGACAATCCGGCTCGCAAGAGCCACTATATTATTCGTTCGACCACGTACACTTGTGTGTGCTTTTGGAACGCAACAGGTGTAATTTGAGCGTTATCAAATTTTGGTGTCATCACTGTGGAATATGGTGACTGTTAGTTAGGTTTATTTCTAGTTTTCATGCTTATGTCGTGTTTGTATACTACTGGATATAGGTAGTGATTGCCAAACGCTCAGAATGAAGAAATACCTTTGTTTCCATTCAATCCCGAGATATCAAAAATCTTTTTGAGAATGAATAGGTTGGATAATGCTACTATACCTGATCTGGAACAATGCCCTACAGATGCAAAACATGCAAACCATCCAGATGCATCCCTAAGCCCTCGAACTATGAGACATCATGAGGTGTATGTGGATGATGATGATACATACCTTGAAGAGGCTAGGGCAACCTGGGAAATCATTCTACCCCTATTAACCCTAAGCAGAAAATTCAATATCACTAGCACAATGATTCATCTATTAATAATGAAAGCTTTGTTATTGGAATTGATAGTGAGGACCCGTACTAATACCTGAAGAATTTCACAGTTATTTAGAAGTCCTACAACCTGCCCGAAGTGATCTAGAATGCTATCAGGCTAAGGATTTTCCCACTATCATTGAGTGGGTAAGCTATTATATGGCTCGACAATCTAGCTCTCGACTCTATAGAAAATTGGGCGAAAATAAAAAAGGCGTACTAGAAAGGTTCTTTCCCCAGTCCAAAATGCTGGTGCTAAGAGATGAGATATCAAACTTCAGGCAGAGGCCTAATGAAGCTGTTCATGAAGTTTGGCTATGCTTTAACAAGAAGATCAAGCAATGCCCCACACATGGGTTGGGAGATAAGTACTTGAAGGAGATGTTTTATCGTGTGTTGAATGCTCCTTCGAAATTGGCTGTGGACGAAATAAATAGAGGGTCCTATATGTCGTGCACTTATTCTTAGGTGTCCCAAGAGTTGAACAAGGTAACAAAGAACAAAAAAGGCTGGCACACCAGAGAGTCTGAAGTATATGGTGGGGCTACATGGGATGTCAAGTCAGCAGAGAAACACCGAGAGAGGATGAGTGTGACCAAGACATGGCATATTTAAAGACATAGATTGATTTGATATTTAAGAAACTTCTTAGGGGTAACTATGGTAGAGTCAAAGCGGTCACTTCCTGTGAGAAAAGACCTTCCATAGTAAATGATTCTAACTCAAACAAAGAGGCAAAGTACCTCCATAACCAGGGGGTTCCAACAAGGAACCCAAGGTAGAAAATACAACCGCGAGTATTTCAACGATAAAAGATGCTACTGGGATAAATAGTAGGGCAGTTGGAAATATAGGACAATGCAGGTGGGAGGCGAACACCTCCAAAATAGAAGAGATGTTGGGGGAAGTGATGACTAAAGTAGAGTCATATTAGTAGAGCCTTTAATATATCAACACCAAGGGTTCAAATATTGATCATAGGGTTTACTCTCATTCGGCCTCGATCAGGCACCTGGAATTTCAGATGGGGAAGTTATTCGCATTTCCAAACCAATGAAGGGTTAGAACACTACCCATCGATACTATTCAAATCCCCAACAAGGACCAATTTAAAAGACACAGAGATAACCGTAATGCCACGATGTTAAATCAAGTCGTATTAGGAGGCAACCCAAATTTCTATCTCTAATTATTTTCTGTTGATTTTGTTTTACTTTATTGCTAGTCAAATATTTAATTTTCTATGAGTGTTGTATATAATAGTGAATGCAATGGTTGTTAATCTGTAAGAATATAGAGTTGATAGTCAGATGGAACACCGGGCGAATTGTCTATACCATGACGGATCGCTCAACAACCACCATCTGTTTGGGACACTATTGGATAAGGGTGGCCCCAGGAGAACATTTGGACGTACCATCTAGCCATAGACGATTCTCCTAATTATCCATTTGTGTCCAAGTATTAAGTAACTGGGTCGAGCCTTTTAAGAAAGGAACCCGACCCAACCCAATTCAGAAAAAATGGATATAAACCCATTGACTGATCAATTTCCCTCTCATTTCAAATGACCAACCTCCATTAAAACACATACTCACTAACCATTAACCCACATTCAATTACCGCTTCTTCCATTACCAAATTCATGCTATATATTGGCTTGCCGTTGGTGCATTTCACACTAAAGCCAAGAACTCAACTCAGCTGTATGAAACCTAGGGTTTAAAATTTTCAAATGATAGTCAAAATTTACACCATAAGATTGTATTTGTAATGCCTAGACTTCTATTTACTATCTATTCTTAAGCATAGGAGGGCGACTCTTAAGTAACCCACCACTTTGTTATGATTATACCCTGGGTACTATGATGTTTATTTCAAGTACTCTGTGCAATACCTTGATTTCTTTTCTTTAATTTTATACTTGAAATAGGGGTTTTCTTAGGCATGTTCTTGGAAAGATTCCATAAATAGAATAAATATTAGTGGAATTTTGAGTCTCTCCAGTTGGTACACATTCAGGTGGATAGGAAGCTTAATCGTCTCCTTGGAGGCGAATCATTTGGCCACACCGCCTGTCCACAAACACATTTTTTATGCTGTTTATTTTAACACAAATCTAGAAGGGACAACATGTGTATCATCTCCTAACAAGCATTAAACCTTTTCTACCATCCAACCCAGATGGTTGACCAGGAGAATCGTCTACCCCAAGACAGATCGCCCAGTCGTCTCGTCTGGTGATGTTTCAATTACATGTGTTTGTTTCACACTATCATTTTATACATTTGGCCTTTATACAGGTACCTATGGCTCCTAAATTACCACAACACAGAAAGGGAGGCAAACACAAAGTATCGCTTGGGGATTAATAGATAAGGATTCAAGCCCTAAATAGCGGTGACCTACCGTCATACCCACCAAGCCAACATATCGTCCAAACCTGCTCAGGTATCAACTTTCTCGTCTGACGAGGTAATTTGTAGATGAGTCTTAGAGTTCATTCAAGGATAGAAGCAGTGTGTAAAGAGAAAACCCCATACTAGTTGAAAGTTCCATAGATCACTTGCAAGGAGACATATACTAAGTCATAAAGAGAAAATATCAAGAGTTTCTAGATAAGTCTTGATGGGTCGTTCCTGGTTCAGATATAATCTTTGTTGGAGGGATGTTCATAAATGTTAAGGGATAGTTTTGGCGGAGCATTATTGAAGAAGTCCAGATAGTCACAAGCTAGTTACTTAACTATCTAGATACTAAGAGAGTCATCAAAGACTACTGGCTAGAATGTATGAACCAGCCACTTGGCAAGTATTATCCAACTTTATTTCATGAGTTTTATGCAAACTACAAAGCAACGCTGCAACAAATCACTCCTAAGAGCCAGAAGGTTTTAGAGTTGGGGGTCCTAGACACTATTTCTATTTGATGGTTGCCCATTGACATATCAGCCGAAATAATAAACTGATTTTTATTCGATACTGATTATACTACTCCAGCTAACCATACATACTACGTCTACAAATATGAAAACTAGAAGACCCAGAGAAACTTGTTTGTTCAGGTCCTAATAAATGCATAGCTGGCTTGGTTACACAACCTCCGCCTCCTCATCCAGACAACATCACTAATCTTGATTGCTAAGTTCTAAGGGATGTGGATCAAATGCGGATTAAGCTAACGAGGGTTGATAAATTGACCGATAAAGAAGTAGTGTTTGTTGCATGTCTTGTCTCTGAGTATAAATTGGAGATTGGTCATCTGATAGCCAAAGAACTCCAGATGCATGTTATGCATGAAGGTACGACCTATTCTTATACATGCCTAATCTTTGTACTTTGTCAGCAGGCCAAAGTACCTATATTTCTAGGCATTGACATGGGCACTAATTCCCACAAGACGTATGATATAGAGAGGTCAAATGATCTTTCTAAGATGGAGGTGACGAAGCCAAAAGATGCAGCCACATCCGCTACTAGAATAGGCTTCGAAGACCCGATGGGAACATACTCGACCAATGCTACTTTTTTGCCTGCTGCGCACAGGGATTCTAGTACCTCAAAACCATAGGGCCTGCCCCTAGTCAGTCCACTGACCATCCACCACCATCCATGTTCGATGTCACCCCAACCAACTTTGCAAGATTAGTTAAAAGAGTGAAACTAAATAAGACTCAATTACAGGTTTTATCTGTAAAGGTAGAGATGCTGATGGATTGGAAAATCAAAACAGCTTTGGAGTTGTATGACACAATGTAGGCCAAAATTGACAACATGGAGGAATGCATGAATGAGCGCCTCCGTATTATAAGCCCATTTGAATGGGATAGATTTCAGGTCGAGCTAGAACAGCTGAGTGTTGATGTCACTGCCTTATAGTAGGATCACCATCCTATTGGCCTAACAACAGTGGATTCCATCAATTCTGATGATGATGATCGGATATTGATCTTGGAAGAGATACAATCCAAGGGAAAGTTTGTTATGGTAGGTTGTGAGGATTAGGAAGAGTCTGGAAGGAAGAAGAAGAAGAGGAGGAGGAATCGGAGTAGCTTCTAGGTGGAAGATGATTTAGAGGAGGAGCTGCAGATGTCTAAAGAGAGTTTTGTGCTCGATGAGGATTGAAAAGAGCACAAACGGTGGGTGCTTCTTCTAAACAATGCCAACCGAGTCTATTCATTTTAGCAGGGCACCCCAGCTATTGTGGAGACGAGTGGAGAAGCAAGCATTACGGTCAAAAAACCATCTATGGTTGTTGCTGAAGCAGAGGATGCAGCCTAGGCCATACTTTTATGGTACACTTTCTCTTTCTATTTTGGTAGCACTTTTATATGTTGTGCATTAGGGATAATGCACTATTTGTGTGTGAGGGGGGTGTACCTTGTTTTTGTTTTGTTTGTTTTATTACTTTTGAGGGTTTTTGTTACTAGATTGTTTTCCCTCAGGTATGCTATTTAGGAGAACTAGCATGTTAGGTTTATTTCGATGTATTTTTAGTTATTTATTTTGATGTACTTCATTAAACATCAACACCCATGTATATAAGCAATTTCAGTATTCAGTTATTTTATTGGCTTCGATCAAGTGTTGATTGTATGCTATTCTAAAAATGAAGTATAGTAATAGTACTATTATTGATTATGTCTATATTTCCCTATACCATCTTCTTAACAAGTTTTCATTGAAAGAAGTATATACTTGTGAGTGTGGGAGAGCAATTATGTGTAATATTTTGTGTATATGATATTTAGAACTTTATCTCTTCATATTGTAACTAATTTGAAAGTAGGTTGTTATTAAATGATCCTAGGACTTCTTTGATAGGTCACTAAAGCCCTAAAGAGTCACCAACCAATTACTAAGTATCCAAGTTAAACCCCTTTTATATCTACTAAAACCAAATTGTGGGAGTACCCTCAAAAATAAAAGGTTTATTGTGGCCTTGATTCCCTATTGGATATTATGAACTTAGACATGGGCATTATAACTCAAGTCTAGTGTGGTTAGGTAGAAAACACCACAAAATAACATGCGGTAATTAGTTTATCTTGGCCATGATTCGGTAGTGAGTAATGCGTCTTCAACCTAAGTTTGACATTAGGTTGAGGGTGGCTACCTTGAAACTATATTTTAAGAAATAGGTGTGAACAGCAGTGATGGACACAAGGAATCAAATGAAAAATAATGAAAATAAAATAAAAAAAAAAGAAAACAAAATAGGAGGATTTCATGTTATAAAATAAAGGGACTGGAGGTCAAGTGTTGAAGAAAAAAGATTGTAAAGAAAGAATGACGAAAGAAGAAAAGGAGGGTAAGGAAACAATTTGAGTCAGTCACTAAGTTCCCAAATCATGTCCTACCAGCACTAAAACCGATATTTTAAGCCAAACAAAGTCCAGATGTGATTCATTTAATCTTACTGGACACTAGGTTGTAATTGACAAGGGCAATCCTATGGCTATTATGCATGCAATTTGATTTCTTTTTGAGTGTGGGAAGGTACTTTCCCAGTCCCAATATAAAAGAAAATTTCATTGTGTGTGAGACTTCTTTGTTGTGAGAGCAATTTGATACTTTAATCAATTGAATAAGTTAATGTAATAGTTTAGGGGATATAAGCCTTGTGAAAGGTCTTTCAATGTGTCACTCAAAAAAGTCACACCGTGAGTAGATTTAGTTAGCCGATATGATGGGATGTCCAATGAATGGTTATGTTGAGATAAATTATGTACTAGGGGTGTTTAAAGTGTTTCATATGTACTAGTTTTGTTGTTTCCGAGGACAAGCAAAAGTAATAGGTTGGGGGTGTTGATGTACGGTATTTTACATCACATTGTGCACTTAAAACCTCGAAAATAGAGCATGTTCTTGAGTGATAATAGTGTGTTTTAACACATTTATTGAGTATTTATAGGGTTAAGTCAATATGAGGAAGTTTAAAGCAATTGTACAGAAAAAGAAATTTTTTTACACAAGTAAGGGACGATTTGCCTACAACGAGATGAACAGTCTAATCCAGCTGCCCAATGGGAATAACACTGGATAAAATAACTCAAACAGGCGATGGAACAAATGAACCATCAAACAGCAGACAATTCTCCTGATAGTACCATCTGCCTAATACTTCACTGGTGAGAGAACAAGATTCAGATGGTCGCAACAGACGTTTTGTCTGTTGTTAGATGTCTTACCCCAAAGGTACCGCTTGGTCCAAATTTTACTGGATACAGGAGGTGAAATACGGAAGACCAGATGGTTCTTTTATCACAAGGCATTCACCTGAGGTGTTTCCCAAACTTAATGAAGGCCCTATCCGAGTTTCTGTTATTGCACTTACACCCATACTCTATAAAACACAAAGTTAACATAGTTTTTATATACAACTTACATATATTTTAGAGAGAGTAATATTTGGAAGACTTGTGATTTTTATTGTTTGATGTCCATATTCTTTCAAGAACACAAGTGTTGAATTTTTTGATCATTATTCTACAATCAGTTGGATTTTTAATTCTGTGGTATGTTCTTCAGTACTTTAAGTTTCATTATTATAGTCTAATATCAATGGTGAGATATAGCCGCAACCCTAGGGTTGTGGGAACCATGGGGTAAACTGCACTAGGATTGTAATCTATATATGGTTGTTGCATATATTCCATAGTATGAACATAATCGCTATGTAATAAATGACTTTTAGTAATCACACCCACTAGAACACACCTTGGTTTAACTAGCACTAACCTATGATAAAACTAGGAGTTGAGATTATGCTAAGAGATTCTGCGCGCTAACCCTCTTCTAATGGTTGCTATTATAGCAAGAGTAATCATCTTGAGTTACCTCGTCTAATGGTTGCTATAAAAGAGATTTTTTTGGATTAAAGGTTGAGAAACGCTTAAGTAATAGCATTATGTTTGGGCATAACTCTACGTTTAGGAAAGATTATGAAACTGTGTAAAAATTACAATTGGAAGGTTGGTTAAGCCCTAGTGAACATGAACCTCGGTCAATGATACACTTGAGTCAATCGATAATCAATAACAGTAAATTCCCCCTTTTTAGTTTATGTTTATCGCTAGAAACGAGCACTAACTTTTAGCTACTATTGCTGGGCATATATCTGACACCCTATTCCCTGTGGGATCAACCCCAACCTAGTTGGGTTCTATATTTTGATAAACGATCGCTTATACTTTATAAGGAAGTGTAATTTGGGCATTATAACTAGGCACCACCAGTAGAACAAGGGAAGAGTGAGACAGAAGGACCAAGGAATACTTTTGAGAACCACTCTTTGGGCCCACCAACAAGATAGAGCCTTTATGGAGAGTGCCTAAGAGACCTGGAACACTCAATCGAGGTACACTGGGCAGGGCTTATGGTAATAGACGTGAAGAAAAAGTCCAAAGCTGCACAAAAGGAGGGTAACCAACCCATGTGCTGAACACTACTAAATAATGACCCAACCTCAAAACGAATAGCATAGCCTGGATCCAACCTAGTAAAAAGACCAAAATCACCCCTGGCATCCACCACTAAAATAAAAACCTCCCTTGAAGGTCTCGCGGTCCTCCACTGCCTCTTCTACAAAATAAGGAAAAAATACAAAGATCTAACAAGTAGGATACACAGAGTCTCAACCATCACAATAGGGGAATAAAATCCAAATACCATATAAGTAGCAATGCCAGGATAAATCATAAAAGGTCTAAAACTAAAGCCATAATACCTACACAATAGGAGGATGTGGTGCCATAAAACAATGTATCATTTGAACCAATATAACAAGACAACCTACATAAGACACCAAAGGTATAGCCATAAATCAACAAAGATTCACCTGAAAGATCCTAAGGGCCACCCCCCTCAATGGTCCATGCTTCATCATTGATCGGAGGATAAAAATATCTAGAGGTATTTGTAAATCGATGTGGCTCGAACCTCCACAACTGTGTCACACCTAGCCCATGAGCTAACCCCTCTACAAGAAAAACACTCACCGATGAGGCCTGTACCCTTCCTAACTCCACGCTGAGGTAAAGTTGTAACTGATCTTAATGGTGTAGTTCCTCACTGAGGGCAATCCCTAGGATAGTGACCCAAACCTCAATACTCAAAATAACCTTCAAGGTCTGGATCCTAGTCGTATGAGGATAATCCCTTGTGAAATTCCCAAGATCTCCAAAATCTAAGCACCCCCTTGAAGATGTATTCCTAACACGGCCTCCAAATACTCCTTAACAATCACCATTACCCTAAAAAAACCCGTGCAAACTGCAGTGAGCCTGACCTCCCTCCTAACTACCCTTCCCTGGATGCCCAATCCTATTTCAGGTAGGGCTATGATCACTACTAAAATTCTACATCCTCGTAGGCAAAATCCCTAATGTAGTGCCAAACTCCCCACAAATCAAGCAACCCAAAAACTCCGTACTCTAGAAGGGACCACTGAAAGAACCCCTATGGCTCTGCTCAGCTCTAAATGGAGCACTAACCACCTTCGGCTGCTGGCGAACTTCCTGACCGCCATCTTTAATAGTCTCATGACATACTTTCTCCAGATCCAAAGCATGTACCATGACCTGCCCAAGAATATGTCAAGAAAATACCAAATGCCCTGATGCTAGGCAAAGTGAAAAACCAACCCTCTGATGAAACCCTACACCCTGTTATGCTTAGTAGGAAGAAGTGTGGGGGAATGCTTGACCATCTTATGAAATCTAGTTGCATAGTTCCGTACAAAGAAAGACCTATGTTGGATACCAATAACCCTACCTTAACTATCAAACCTCTCGAAACATCTGTTGGAATCCCCGATCTAACCCTGGTGCTCCTAAAAATCTACAGTGATGGCGATACTTGTTGAAACTCATGCTGACCTAGAATAGGGTAGCTAATGAGGTGCACCCCTCATGCCAAAACCAAAATTTCCCCTCCTAAATCTTACCCCAATCGTATCTCCACCAACAGAAGAACAACCCTTGCTAATACCCATAATGGCCTCTTCTTATACATCTAAAAAAGATGGGGTCAACTAAGATACCAAGGAGCCGATAGACACTCAATGCATAACAATAATTGAAGAAGTGATCATTTCCTAAGTGAATTATGTAGCCTCCCAAAGATAGGATATGGATGTCTATGTACTAATCTCCGAGGTCTATGTACTAATCTCCAAGACTCTACTAGACACTACCTCTATAACAACAATATCGGTGAATTTAAACTTTGATACCAATCTATCACAATCCATTGCACGACTTATGATGGTACCTACAAAGTACCGCTGGTAGACAAGCCTAAACCTACATTCAGAGGGGCAAGAAACGGACGACATCCCAAGAACCAATAAAAAAGAAATAAATAATAGGAAGAAGAGAAAAGGAAGACATAACAAAATAACAACAAAGTACAACAACCCTATACAATCAAAATGTATATCTATCTTCGACTGCGAGTGGATGTAGAAGTTGTTGTGAATAGAGAAGGGAAGACTGAATTCCATGAGCTTACCATGATCCCCAAAACTCTTATAAAGATAAATTATACAAACCACATCCTCAATAATAACCCATACTAATCCTTGAACCATGAAAAGATGCAGAAATATAGAATGAGTACCAACAACAATAGGTACCCAGTAGGCATCATACTCTCATCGAGTGAGCATAATGTACAAATAAATCAGCATCAAGAATAATAATGAAAGAACGTGATAATAAGAAGGTAAGAAGAGGTATGGATAAGGATTAGTCTAAACAGTAAGAAAGGCAAACAGTCATCAATTTAAAGATAGAGGAAATAAACCTGGTCCAGTCAAGGAAACTCAATAATGGCCAGATTACAGTCAGCTAAAGAATAGCATAAGGCTAGCTAGTAAAGTAATAGGGTATCCTCATATGAACCAAGGAAAACGAGAAACACATCTCTCTATACAAGGGAGACCCATACACAAGAACCACATATCTAATGTGAAAATAAGGCAAATCTAAGTAACGATAAGGATAATAGCAGTGTGATTCATACTTAGAGCTCCAATGTGGTAATCAGCTAACAAAAGATTATGGATTACCAAGGAATCACAAAGGTAAGTAATAAATAGCTAATGCAGTATACAAAAAAGGAAATAAGGTAAACATATCATATAGAAAATGAATCAAATGATGCCCCATCCCGCCAGTTAGTACAACAAGATAATTACCTAGGCAAAAAAGCCTAGTTGATGCCTCATCTCACCAGTAGGTATAAATAAAACATCCAAGAAAAAAATGTGGCCTCCCTCTTAGGTCTAAAGGTCACAAATAAATATGAAAATATACAATGCAAAAGGGTGGTAAAGTATAAAAGTAATGGTAGAACACCGCATGCTCCCCCTCCGATGGGTGGCTCAGAATACCGGACCTAATGGGAAATTGCATCTGTATACCTTTCCTCCCCCGTATGCCCCTCCTCCAGCATCCTTACGATTAGGAATGGAAGGGTTCATGGTGGAAGACTAAGAGTGCTCCGCTACAACTCTCGCATGCCCAACTCATACTTGTATCCATCTGTGGCTCTGGCTATCAAGGATGCGGGCTCGAGGAAAAATCATATCTCAAGATTGCAGGCTATCGATTCTATGCACTCTAGTCCAAACTATATGTCATACCTCAGTCCTCAATAGGTGCCATATCTCGATCCACAACTATTCCATATTAAGGTAAGTGATAGTAGTAGAGGTGATAGTTTGAAAATAATGTAATAATAGTGTGAGAAACTAGCTTTGTACCCGCAAGTGGTTCTAGAAAGTTTACATATATAAGTGGAAATACTTACTGATTCTCTTAATGAAAAGTCCCAATTTATTAGTCCATCAGGTCACCTCAAACCCCAAACCTCAAACCTATCTCATATCTGTTCTAGTAAACAAAGCATGCTCGCAAATAAAGCTATCTGACATATAAAAAAACTAACAAACTAACAAAAACCTCTCACTAACCATATCCTAAAATCAAACAAGGAAGCACAACTCCACTAGTCTCCGTATAGCTCAACCAAAGACCTACCTTCCCCATCAAGGATAAAAAGTACCCTCTTCACGCACACAAGTAACATAACCACAAGTCCCGGGTGTTGTAACTCAACACCTAGATCATCCATATGCCATCATCCAAAGGCCACCAACTAACAAACATAGGTCGCTAAGGCCACACTATTCTATCCCCCTCCCCATTCACAGGCAATATAGATACAATCGAACCTTGCTATAGATAATCGACATAAGGAGTCCTAAAAATAATCCCACATCCCTTCCAAGGAAAACCCAAGGCCCGGGGGTTTGGTAACAAACTCATGGGATAGAAGATCAAGGATCACATTCACAACCTAACCACAGAGAGACCACCAAGGTGGATACTAGGATGTAACAACACCTAAAAATCATACACTAGCCCATACAAAAATACCCAATCAATCATAAGGGTAAAGGGATGATAATCATAGCTAACATTGTCCAAACAATAATCAATCCTAAGTCCCAACCCCACATGTTATCTAGTCATACTATGAGTACCATATACTCAGGCAGTCTGAGAAAGGAAAACCTAGCCCACTTAGGTGTTGGTGAAGATCCTCAAAAAGCATGCACCAAAATTTCAAAGCTTTGAACATGCTCAAAATTGTTAGAAACTATGAAATTATTTTTCTAGACATCAAAGATAAAGAATGATACCCATATTTCCAAGTGCAACCCAGGTTAGAAATCGAGCCTAAAAATGGGTTATGGGCCCTATATACCAAAAAAATAGACTAAAAATACTGGGAGATAGGCCTCAACTCAAGGAACATGTAATCCAAATTTGAGTTAAAACATACCACAAGTAGGTCTCCAAATGGCAACAGAATGATTGTACTCATGAATATAAATTTCACCTAATTAATTAGAGGAATTAAGGTGGAAGACTAACCTGAACAAGGAAGAACGCACAAGGAAGAATTACCATATCTCCAAATCAAAAATGCTAGGCTACTAACATGGATTACACCTCAATTATGCATGAAAAGAAAAACCACCATGGAAGCTTCCTTACCAAGGTTTAGGGAAGAAAATAAATGATGGAAACTTAACTTGGGCAAGGATTTGAACACAAGGGAACAATTTTCTAGCACCCACTGATAATAGGTGAAAT
>JBDJHY010154192.1:0-10633 GCA_039654485.1 Withania somnifera
TGAGATAATTCTCGACCGAGTTGCCAGGGATCCGAACTATCGGTCCCAGCAAGTCATAAATGACTTGGGGAAACTACAAAAACACCTTAGGATACAAAACACTGCGTATTTATCATAAATGACCTTAAGGGCCATTACAAGGACAGACTTAGGCAGCCCAGAATAGGCAGAAGAGTTATTCAAACTGCCTTTATCATGCTTTGGAGTTCAGTATGGGTGATCTTGTTTTATTGTGGGTATCACCCATGAAAGGCATGATGAGGTACGGAAAGAGGGACAAGCTTAACCCCAGTATATTGTCCCTTTTGAGATCCTTGATCATATTTTTAGTATTGATTATTGATTGTCTTTGACTCTTATTTTTTCTGTTGCGTGTCCGATTTTCCATGTTTTGATATTGAGATGGTATATCCCTGATGAGTCACATATACTTTGTTATGATGTTGTCTAGGTCAATGATGGATTATCAGTTATTGTGTAGTTGACTTTGGTTTTGTCTATAGAGGTGATGAAGTTGAGATCTCAAGAGATTTCTATGGTGATCGAGAGTGAGTTGAGATAAAATTATCCTTATTTATTTGAGTCTTGAGTTATTTCCTTATTTTGACTTTGGGGATAAAAGTCCATTTTAGTAGTTGATGTTGTAATTAAAGTAACAGTCTTTTTTGCTTTTTTGTGTCTTAGAGCTTTCTTGTAGCATCCCTAAGTCACTTGAGACTTATTGGGACTGGTGGTTCTGTTTCCAGGTCATTTACTTGATTGTTATATTTGTTTCCTATTTTAGAGCATTTAATATTGAAATTATTGAATTTAGTCAACAATCTATGTAAATGAACTCCGAATCAAATTTAAATAGTTTCTTTAGCTTCGAAATATGGATTTTGGTCTTGATAGACACTTGGTTTGAGTCTAGAGGCATTGTCTTTGAGTTTATGTGATTTTTTTTTGGGGGGGGGGGGGTTTGTGCTTTCTAGTTCATAAGTGGAGCTTGGTGGTCACTTCGTTATTTGAACCTCGAACTGAAAATCCAACTACTGCATTAGCTTTTGAATGTCAAGTTTTAGTTAGGTAAGTTGTTCGTTCAAGCTTCAGGCTAATTAAGCTTATTTTGAGTACATTATTAGAAAGTTGGTTATTTTGGCTAAGTGTTTAATTTGGTCAATTTTTCATCAAAATAAACTCGGATCAAAATTCCATCTATGTCATTAAGTCCAAAATATCATTTTCATGTAGGTAACATATTTTCTTTGTGATCATCATGTTCTGAATGCATTGGGAGCATCGTGATGAAGTTGTTTCTTTGTTGAAAATCTGCTTGAGCATCATTTATTAATATATGTCTCATTTGCAATTTGCATTTGCGGTGAACCCGACTGGGTTTTCTACCAGCCAACCGTGTTCGCAGAGAAATACCTAGACCTGCCTCCCTTTTTTTCTTTTTTTTAGTTCGCACCCACTACCATTTTTGCAGTGGGTTGACTTAGTGGTTGACAGCATTCACGGTTAGGTGGCCGGATTTGCACGACCTTTTTTCTGGTAGTATACAAATGCCAAACCCTGAATTTCTCTCATTTTTCTTCATATTTTTGCTTGTAAAGTTCTAAAATTACAATTTTAAATCCTTAGGGTTTTTCATGCCGTGGTGGGTGACGTTGGAATCGATATTTCTTTGATTATTGCTAAGTTTCCACTTTAATTTCTTTAAATTTCATCCATAAATTCCCAAATTTTCAAAGTTGTTTCTTCACGTTAACCCGTTGATTCTGCCTCATTTGTTGCTTGTCTTATCTCTAAAATATGAGTAGGTGTTCCCTACAATGTGGGAAATATTTTGATACCTTTAATTTGGTATTTTGGGTTTGCGGGCCCATAGTTAAGTTTTGACCCATATTTTGATCCTCGTTATTTTCATAGCTCTATGGGTATCATTTGACTTGAACTAATATGTAGATTAATTATTTTGTGATCATTTGAGATTGTTTGTTCAATTTATAGTATTTGGAGTAGTCCGGGCCTATTTTACTTAGTATCGTGAGCTTACCTTTAGAGGGTAAATATACTATGGCATACCAGTCTTATACTTGGATTATATGAAAAATATTATAGTAATTTGCCATCCTTGGGTTGGGATTTCAAGGTTGGTACCCATGACCTTGTCCACTTTTTTAGTCTTCATTTTGGTTATGTATTGGTGTTGTATTGCAATTATAGTTACCATGTGACCCTGCGTGGAGTTGATTGACTCTATAACATAGATGGTGTGAGTATTTAGAATGTTCGTGAGTCTGTACATTGACTTGACTAGTTATTCTTGCTATAGATATTGAGCCTGTGTAGGGTCGTTAGGACTTGTTTGAGATATTATTTGTGGTTGAGCATATCATATCATGAAAACTGGTTTTCTATGCACTACTTTTATTGTTAATGACCAAGAGCCTGATGCCATTGATTTTGAAATTCATGGACTTGTGGGCCCATTTTTAGTATTATCAGATTAAAAGTATTTTTTGATATGTTTTACCAATTTTCAATGATAAATAAGATAATGAAGATTTAATCACTATTTTTGAGATATCAGTAGACTCGGTGAATCTCAAGTGCTAGACATCATGACTTATATAAATTTCATCTCGGTGATGCCTGAGCAATAGATATTGATATTTCATACTAGTTTTATCTTTGGTGATACTTGAGCAATTACTTTGAGATTACAGTGATTTAGATCTGGTGACGCCTATGCACAAATTAATGAATTTAATTTTTCAATAGGACAACTCTGATTCAGTTGAGAATTGAGATAATATGTGAGGACTTGGACCATGGACATTGTTGACCTAGTGCCAGATATGCGACTAATGGAGGGGTATACAGTAGAGTAGCAAGTATGCATGAAACTTCTTCCATGGGTCCTACCTTCTGGAACCACGGGTACATGAAGAGGATAATAAATATTTATATTTAGCATTCATCATATCATTATGCATACTATCTCCTTGTATGTTGTTTATTGTTTGTACTCTCTGGTGGTATGGGATGCCAGAGAGTTTATATTCTCTTATTTGTATCTCTCAATATAATGGGACGCTATAGGGATTCTCCATTACTTATTACTATTCTGATTTATCATTAAGCGTTAGAGTTATCTCTTGGATTTTCTTTCATGCCTTCTTTATTATTATACTTGTTTTCTTAGCTATCCCTTCTATTCCCGTTATTTGAGGTTACTTGTATACCATCATTTCCTATTATTTACTTGTACTTCTTATTCGATGAACACGAATTCAGGTATGTTCCTCCTTCATTTTCCTTAGTTTTCCTTATTCATGGCTAGTTTTTAGGATATTTCTTTGCCTTATTCTGTTAGCTTGTTCCCTTGTTTGCTCTATTTGTTTGACATCCATGACTTGTATTCTTTATCTACCGATTTACTACTTTCATTTCTTATATGAGCTCAATCAGCCTATGATGCATTCTGGGTAACCGTTGTTTTGGTACTCATACTATATTTCTATATCTTTTTTGTACATACCCGAGTACAAGTGCTACATGTTGATTCAATATTTTGTATTATTATTCTACTGCTGAGGTAGATGATGGATTATGGCATCTGGAGCTTGTATTTTACCTTTTTTATAGCTCTCTATATGTTACTTGTTTTGAGATAGATTTTGTATTTTGTATTTCAAACATCGTACTCTTACTTAGTGGCTTATTATATTGGATGTCAAGTTTTGAGGATTGTTTTTGAATTGATTTAGACCTTCTCTTTTTCATGTCCCTTATTTATATCTCATATTTTTCTTTTAGTTTATTATTCTTGATTTGCATATTTGTTGGGTGGTTCTCGTACGGAGGGATGTAAGTGCCCTCATGACCTGAAAAACTGGGTCATGACAATGTGTCATCTATTGCAATAGATGACTGACTAGTTACAACAGATGACACCTCTATCGGATTCATGTTATAGCAACTAAATTTACTATATTATTGTGATTAATCTTTATTAACAAATGTATGTTTTAGATATTATTAATGGAGGACGCAATAACAATAGGGTTGATAGTCATGTGAATGGATCGAGAGAGCAATTAGTTTATTTGTCATTGGAAGAGTCATGAAATGTTAGAGACAATATCAATGACTGTCCTAAGAGATATTGATTATAATGATTTTCTGAACTCAATCAGTAGCTATTTTCAACTAAATTATCAACCAAAGTATCTTGTTATCAGTGACATTCATAGTAGTTTTACAATTTAGAGGTTCTTGACTTGTACGATAAGTGATCAAGTTCGTTTATATGCATATTAGAGCGATATAGCATGGCCTATTTTAAGGTATAGATGGTTGAATATTTAATAGAGAAATGTAATTCAGAATAAAACCAACAAGATTTATTAAAATAAGAAATGAATGGGTAGATATTAATATTTAAGATGTTGAACAAAGTGAGGATGAATTATACATGTTGGACTGTGGGGATGACTAAATTCCTACAACTACTCCTACACCTGTGGTTGCAAGCAATAAAGTGGGTAGTTATCAACCATCACAGTTTATCCATGTTTAAGATGATGAAACATGTTTTTATAAGGGAATTTCAATCAAGCACAAGAAAGATCTAGCAACCTCATTGAAAATGACTTCCTTGAATAAAGATTTTATACTAAAGAAGGTGAAGAATTTGAGTACTATTTATTGTTTTAGATGTGTACATCCATAGTGCAAGTGGTATTTGAGGGTTGTCATACTTATAAGTTCTGGTAGATTCTGTATTACAACCTATATTAAGTATCACACATATGGTCAGGAATACATTACTAGACATAAACCGCATTCCACATCTAAAGTCATCGGAACATACTTTAAAGATAGATTCCCAGTAAAATCCCATCCAAAAAAACATGGGTAATAAACTCCACATAAATTTGGGTACTAAGGTAAGTTATTGAAAGATTATGAGGGAATGGATATTGAAAAGTATTTTTCTAGGAGAACATATGAGCATGGTTATACAATACTTGATGCGTACAGTACTATGATTTGTTCCGTAATCTAGAAAATAAGTCATTATTGAAGGTTGATGAAAATGTAAGGTTCAAGTACTTTTTGTGTCTTGCACTTGGATGTTTGGTTTTTCGCAAATGATAAAATTCATAGTCGTCGATAGGACATTCTTGAGGAGAAAGTACGAAAGAGTTCTGTTGTAAGAGATAGCACTCGATATGGAGAAATATATCTTTTTGGTGACATTTTGTGTTGTAGATAAGAAGTGCGATGAATGTTACTAACTTTTTTTACAAATAAATAAGAAGATTTGAAGATGATAATGATGATTTATGCATAATTTCTGATAGACTTCAAAGTATTCAAAAGATGGCCAACTTTCTACCGTACAACTCATTATGGTTTTTGTATGAGGCATCTCAGGAAAATATTCAAAACAATTTTTACAATTTAAAAATCTTGTCTCAATTTTGTAAAGAGAAAAAATTCTATCATATATATATGATTTCAATGACCATTAAAATTAGATAAGAGATATGGTACCCATAGCATCCAAACATCTTGAATGCATTGGATTCTACAAATAAAGCATGACATATACCACAAAAAATGGGAACAATATTGTAAAATTTAGTGTGTTGTTTAAGTTTATTTTAAATTCATGCATTATATATTTTTTTATTTGTAAGGTATAATATTATGACTAAAAATATGGCTGAGTCAATCAATTAAATGTTTGACGTTGAACATAATTTCCTATTGTTTCGTTGTTTAATAAAACAAATAGGAGGTTTGTAGAGAGTTTTGAAGAGAGGCACATGGAGTTTGTCATCTCACCGACCATCCATGTTCCTTCAATTGAAAAAAGATATAAAAGTTCATCAACTTAATAAACAAGTTGTTGACCCATCAAATTTCCAATTACAAGTCCAGGATCACTGTTTATGGTGAAGTTGCTATGATCGATCTGCAAGAAAAATCTTTTTCATGTAGAGTTTTTGAATTGGATGGTCCATATTTAATGCAGATCTTCTATTCAAGTATTAAATACTTTGTATGGTTTATTTATGAGTATTCATATTTATATTATATAATGGAGAGATAGATAATTACATATTATTAGGCAATTCATTATGTCCCTCTTACAAAATCTTTGAATGTTCCTTTATGGATTTTAAAGAGAGAAATATCTCCTTCATATATTGATTCAAGCAATCAAATTAGGAAGAAGGCAAATAAAAAAAGGTGTGGAATAGGAGAATTATTCTAAAAGAGAAAAATAATTTTTCTATATGTAAATATATTGCCCACAAAATAACCACATGTCCAGACAATAATGCTCCATAATTGTCAATTTTTTTTACTTCTCCATGATGCTGTAACATTCATATTATTGGTGGTGTGTTTTTTTAATCTTTTTCCATTTTATACTTGATGGTGTTTGTGAACTTGATTTACTTATATAATATATTTTATCTTGTTATGGATTCCTAATATGTTTGTGATGATTAATTAACTATTAAAAGCAAATTAAACAGATTGTACTTTAGTTCCAACAGATTTGGAATTTGTTGCAGCTAATTTAACATCTCTTGCAATAGATAAAACTTTTATTGGGTGTAATAAAATAGATTTACATTAGTTGCACCAGGTTGTTAAATCTATTGCAGCAAATACCTTATTCTGTAGCAATAGGTACAACATCTGTTGTGAGTGATCATACAGATTATACATTTGTTGCAATAGGTAATGAATCTGTTGCAACAAATTGTAATGAGCAGATATTTTTCGCATTTTTGCGACTCTTTCATACTTAGAGCGCTTTTGTTACTATCCCAAGTCATTTGTGACTTGCTAGGATTGATAGATTAGATCCCTACAACTATTGTAATATAATTCCATTATAATTATAGCTTTTTGGGGGCTTAATCAGTTGATATGATCCCACATGTCGTTTTCATCGCTTTCGTTGAGTCTAGAATATCTATTAGTTATAAATTTCACATAAGGGTTGTTGAGTTCGGACTGCGTTTCTATTCCATACCTATATCAGAGCATTTTTGGAAATTCCAGCATTGGTATTTAGCACAATCGTGTTGGAGGGGAAAGACGGTGCCAAGACTACTTTTTCTTCCTTTAGTGCGATCAAGCTAAGGCACCTTGATTGTGACGCTGGCAAAGAAACCACTTTCAACGTGATAGCACTGAGAAGGCACGATTATGCCACCGACTAATAGCTTATATATGGATGTTGCTCGAACATTTCCTCATTTTCCTTCCATTCAAGCTGAAAATTTTCCCTTTTAGAGTTTATATTTGATCAAGTAAAGTGTTATATTGTAGTATTAAACCATATAAACTTGTTACAGTAATTCTATGATCAATTCTATCGGGAAATATTTGTTTTCTTTATTAAATAAGCATTCTAGGCTTATATCTTCCATTTCTACCATTAAATCTTGCCCTATTTTGTACCATATGATGTAAGAACTATGCCCTACGTATTGTTGTAAATATTTCCTTTTTACAAGCTATTAGGGTTTATGGACCCAATTTTAGTTTGGATTTTGACCCCGCTATTTATACAAAAATATGGGTCTTGTTTTACTTGTATTGACACGTGGATTATGTTTTTTCTATCATCATGTGATTTCAAGCTTTGTATGTGATTGATGGATATTTAAGCACACTTTTTTTTAGGATATTACCAAAATTCAGGTAGGCTACTGTCTACTTTATTCAGACCGGATATTAGTGTAGTATATGTATGGTAAAGTCCCATCTCAGGGATGGGATTACTAATCGAACGTTGATATGTATATTTTTTTGGCTTATGTCCTACTTAACTGGCCTGTAGCTTAACTACTTACCTTGGGGCTATATCGCCCTATCCACATGTTTAATGTCGACACTGGAATGTAGTGTGGCTGGGGGAGGAGTAACACCTTTGATGCGTATGGTTATATGCTAACTCTTGACCATGGTGAGGTTGGGGAGAGGATTATACTAGTGATTAGAGCTTAGTAGCTATCTCCTAATTTAGGTTGGTGTCTTTAGGCCGATTATTTTGTGTTCTACCTGAGTTGTTATGTGTGAATAGATCAGGTGTGGCCACTTTAGGCTACAGATAGCCGGTTACGGCTGTGTTGGGTAGTTAGCATCGCTATATGTGGATATCATACCCTAACTCGGTGCGAGCCTAGTAGGGAACTGTATTAGACTTAGATATGATAGCTCCATAATTTTCCTTGTATAGGTATGTGTTGGCCTTCGATGGGCGCCGTCTGGGAAGTTATGTCACCTTTGAAATAATTATTCAAGGCTTGGGACCGTAGTTGGGCTAGGGAAAGGTATACCTCATGACTAGGGTTTGGCATTTATCCTATGGATTCTAGTTAATAGCCTTAGACTATTCTTGACACTGAGTATTTTTATGTAACAATCATGCATTGAATATTTAAAAAGGGTAACTTATTGGGACAGGATAATAATCAGAAGCTTAATTCTTATTCATATCTATACTTTCCATGACTTTACTGATGAGCAGTATGGAGCTATTTTCTTACATTATTAAGACTATTTTGTCACTAATCACTGTGATTTCTGGACATTTCCTATAAGTTGGAAGTTGGATTTTATTTAGATTGGACTTTTCCTACATAGCTGGATTTGAGTTTCTAAGCCTAAGTTTTGTCCTGGATAACTTTAAGAGGATTTTTGTACTTGGAATTATATCCCTCTATGGACCCTCCGACTTGGGTCACCATGACTAGGGTATGATGCGTGGCCAGGGAAGGGGTATACTTAGGTAGGTTAGGTAAGTATGCGATGCAGGTTCTGTGGGTACGCTCTTAATAGGGTCTTGTACTGGGGAGGGTGCATATGGGTACTATTTAGTTATTAGAACCCCCAGGTATTGCATCCTTTCGCATTTGGTTGTACTCTTCGTGTCTAAAGGGGGAGTACCTTTTAGGTTACTTGGTTTCTTCAGTGTATCTACCGGTAGAATGGAGTGCCAACCAGGTTTCATTACTAGTAGACTTTATTTGCTGCCTTCTATTTTGATTGGTACTATTCGTGCACTTACTGTATTTACTGCTAGCTTAGCTTGTTGATGACTTGCACTTTCTTATTGGTTCTTCCTTGTGCTAGTCACGTTGGAGCTCCAGGTACACATCACCTTTGTCATGAATTGCTTGTGGCCCAAGTTTTTGGAGCTATATCCTTATATAACCCTCTTTTATACTTGTTATCTAATGGTGCTCCCACTAGTATTTGATCCTTCATTGCACTTAATAGCTATTGCTGTAGTTATCTTGTTTTTGTCATACATTTTGTGTCACTATCCTTTTTTTTGTATATTACTATTTACCTTTCTTATGCTTACCTTTTCCCAGTCGATATGATGCTTACTGGGTACCCGCTATGTTGGTACTCATGCTACACTTTTGTATATCTTTATGAGCAGATCCTAGTACAAGCCAGTATGACGGACTCGATCGCGAGAGATAACTGGTGTGGTTCTTTGATATTTTGGTGAGCAGTGGTGCCCTCACTGACCAATTTTCCTTTAAGTACTAGATCCTAGTTGGGTCTTGGATAGCTATTTTGTAGTTTTTCCCCATCGAGGGTTACATTTTGTACTTTTGTATATAGATGTTCTACATCCATGATGTCAGGTCTTAGGAGTTATATTTAGTTCTGTATTGTTTGTGTTTTATTTTTTACTTCTCCTCTTCATCTCCTTCTTCTTGTTTCTTTGGAGTTCTTGTCACTGGACCACCACTGCTTGCTCTGGGCCAGGGTTAGGCTTGTTTGCAGATGAGACGCAAATTCCATCACAACTTGATTATCAAGTCGTGATAGATTGGTATCAGAGCTCTAGGTTAGTGGGTGTCTCTTGTTGTAGGAGTAGATGTCTGGTAGAGTCCCGTGGATCTTTACGTAGATGTTGGTATCCTATCTTCAAGAGGCTATAGGAATATTTTATAGGATAGTTGACTCTTTCGAGCTAAGTTCCAACTGGTTTCTTGGTTACTCATCTTGGTTCTATTCCTCATAAATAGTCCATACGTGGTCAGCACCGGGAGGTAATGATGCTCCCTTATCTTGACGGAGAGCACCAGTTAGGGTTCTGGATATAGTTAAAGCCCGCGGGCGAGGATGGTCTATAGTGGAGAGAGATGAACTTGCTATCGCAGATCTAACTACACTGCAGATATAGCCACTTTTGAATGATACAGTTAGGGACATGTTGAAGCATATAATTGCTATGTTTAGTGGATCACCTACTGATGAGGGTCATGCTTTAGCTTAGGGAATGACACAGGGTGCCCCAGTTCCTCATGTTCAGTCAGTATCAGCAGTAGTCATAATTCCTTACCCACATCCTACTCTATAGGTATTGCTAGTTCAGCCCTAGCCTACAATTCTTATTATGACTTCCGAGGATCAAAAGATGCATAGTTATTTTATGTGTATGGGTCCCCTAAGGTATTTTGATGATTCCAGATAGGATCCCTATAAGTTCATTGCAGAGTGTGAGGAGAGACTGCAGACTTTGGGTTTCATAGAAACACACAAAGTCGATTTTATTGGATATCAGTTAGAGGGGACGGCTATAGCC
>JBDJHY010154222.1:0-12791 GCA_039654485.1 Withania somnifera
TAGGGCTTAAACTGAACTCGACAAAATGCTAATTTGGAGTCAGCTGGGGGAAGTTCCTTGGGTACATAGTCTCCCGAAAAGCACTCAGTGTACATCTAAAAAAAGTCAAGGCGATATTGGAGATGAGACCTCCGAAAAGCCTAAAGAATGTTCAAAAGCTGACGGGATGCCTCGCTTCGCTGAGCCGTTTCCTATCAATGTCGGTAGAGAAACAACTGTCGTTCTTCAGGGTCCTGAAAAAGGCAAAGAATTTTGAATGGACGGATACTGCCAGATCGCCTTCAAGGACCTCAAGCAACACTTGGTTGCACTCCCTGTTTTGTCTATACCCACGCCCCGAGAGACATTATATTTGTACCTAGCAGCGTCGGAGGGAGCAGTCAGTGCCGTCTTAATTCTTCAGGATGGCGAAACTCAGAAACCAGTATATTTTGTCAGCCAGGCCCTACAGGGATCTGAAGTCAGATACATACCCACTGAGAAGTTGGCACTTGACGTCCATACTTTTAGGCACATCTGATTTGTATACTGACCGAAGTACCTCTGAAACAGATCCTCCTAAAACCTGAAGTGTCGGGAAGGCTCATGAAATAGGCGGTCGAACTCGGAGAGCACGAGATAAATTTCAAACCCAGAAAAGCTATTAAAGGCCAAGCCCTACCATACTCTATCCACTTTCGCTTCAAAATAACAAATAATGTTGCCGAGTACGAGGCCCTGATAGCTGGACTCCGATTGGCACACAAAATAAAGGTAAACTCGATCTCCGTCTTCAGTGATTCCCAACTTGTGGTTAACCAGGTGAAAGGAATCTATGAAACTAAAGATGACCAGCTAAAAAAATACCCGGGATTGGTAAAACAACTATGCCACAACTTCACCTACTTCCAAATAAACCAAATCCCCTAGGGGGAGAACACCCAGGCAGATGCCCTTAGCAAGCCGGCCTCATATGTAAAGGAAAAGCTAGTCCAGGGGGCGACATTGGAAGAGCTCCACCACCCCAGTGTCAATAAAGTGTCCAACTCAGTGGTGGAAGAAGAGGGCGACAACTGGATGACACCCATCAAGGCATACCTCACCGCGGGACAAGTACCCCCCAATCCGGCAGAGGCTAGGAAAATCCGGCTTAAAGCCCCAAGGTACGTCTTGGATAAAGGAGTGCCTTACCGAAGATCTTACTTACAACCTCTCCTAAGATGCGTGGGGCCACACCAAGCCCATTACATATTCCACACCAAGCCCATTACATATTACAAGAATTCCACGAGGTGTCTTGTGGATATCACCAAGAAGCAAGGGGCCTAGCAAAGAAAATCATGAGGTGGGGTTACTACTGGCCTACCTTAATACATGAGGCCTAAGAATTCATCCAAAATGTTCAAAATGTCATCTACACACAGCGATCACCAGGTAGCCTTAGACAGACCTGATCGTGGTACAAAGTACCTGGCCATTCGCCCAGTGGGGAATCGATATAGTCGGGCCTTTCCCCGAAGTGCCCTGGAGGCTGAAATTCCTAGTAGTGGCCATAGACTACTTCACAAAGTGGGTAGAGGCAGAACCCCTAGCCACAATCACCGGGAAAAGGATCCTGAACTTTATATGGAAGAACATCGCGTGCCGCTTTGGTATACCCAATTAAATCATCTTAGACAACAGGATGCAGTTCGCCGAGGACCCGTTCAGATCATAGTGCACCAAAATGAAAATCGATCAGCGGTTCACCTCCGTAGCTCATCCACAAGTAAATGGCCAAGTGGAGGTAACAAATAGGACCTTGCTACAAGGCATCAAGAAGAGGTTGGATAGGGCGAAAGGAGACTGGGTGGAAAACTTACCAAAACATCCTCTAGGCATACAGGACAACCCCAAGGACAATGAACGGAGAGACCCCATTTAGCCTAACCTACGGGACGGAAGCAGTAATCCCAGCCGAAATAGGGGTCCCAAGCACTAGAATAACATACTACTTGGAGTGCTCCAATGAGAAAGAAAGAAGGCTAGACTTTGACCTACTAGAGAAGAAAAGAGAGAACGCAGCAATCGCAGAAGTAAAATACAAGCAAGCTATGTCAAGGTATTACGATGAGCAGGTAAAAAAAACCCAATTCACCGCCGGCCAATATGTTCTCCGAAAAAACGAGGCTAGCCGGGCAGAAAAGACCAAAAAGCTAGAAGCGACATGGGAAGGTCCCTACAAAATTATGGAAGCTTCAGCAACATGAAGCTATAAACTGGAGAAATTGGACGGCAAGGAGATACCTCAGGAGGAGGCAGGGCTTGGCTCGTACTAGCCCGCATATCCCTCCTAAAGTACTGAGGTCATTTCTTCACATCCTCATACATGGCCAGGATATTGTCCAAAATAGCCTTATTTCTCCGAAAGATGGAGGAGTTTTCCCCCTGGGTGGGATCCAAGCTGGCGAGCATAGCTATTAGCTTGATGACTCGGTCCTCCATCTCATCGAGAGTAAGAAGACCACCCTCCTAAAAAACCACTCGCTCATACTCTCGGTTCTGATCCTTTAAGCGAGTCACCTTATCCTCCCGGTGGGAAAAATTGAGTTGGCACTCTGTGGCTCAGACTTTAAGCTTGGAAATTTTAACCTCCAACTCATCAACCCGGGCTTTTCGTTCATCTGTTCGGCCTCTCCAAAAAGCCATCGATTTCTCAGTGTTGCCAGCAAGTTTTCGAACATCCTCCCAAAGAACAGCTACCTACCGATCCAATACTTCATTCTTCACTCTTAAATTATTTCTCTCATCCCGACATTGCTTCATAGCTCGAACCAGACCCTTGAGTCGGGCGTCCTGAGATAAATCGGATTGAAAATGGCAAACAAACTCGTCTTTCTTCCGCAATTCCATATCCTTTGCCTGGAGGAGGGCCCTCGGGGAAAAATTCTCCCTTTCCAGTTGACCAAGGGTATAAGGGATAAGCCTCTGAATAAGAAACAAGACACAAGTACCAGTTGAGAAACTATAAGTTTTCATTATATTTAAAAATTTATTACAATAACAAATCAAAATACAAGGAGAGCCTACGAGAGCTATACATTATCCGGGGGAGGGACCGAGGGGGGGGGGTTCTAACATCTATTGCTCCAAAAATAGCACCGTGAACCCTGGAGGTAGTTTCAGCAGCCTCATCTCAGCACTGGCTACTAGTCCCCTGCTTAGCCAGATACTTCGCCACGTCCGGATCAATGTCTACCTCACAGGCCTGCAATTCCTCCACTGTTAGAGGAGAGGAATGTTGAGAGAGGAACGTGAGCAGCGGCATCTTAGGGCGATGAAGGAGGGCCACCATGAACTCTTTTTCTAGCCGAGAAGCCGCAGCGGCCACATAGCCGAACTCGGGGGTCTGAACGAAAACCTTGGGATAAGCCTGCACCACATCATCCAGGGCCCTCTCCCGGGTAGCAGCAACCATGGTGTCATTCATAGTGGCCACATACTCCATAAAAGTTGAGGTTCATGTGAGCTTCTAGAAGGCAACCGAGACGAATTCCCCCTGCCTTTCTAGGAAGTTCTCCTTCAAATATTGCAACTCCGACTCCAGGGCTCACTGCCCCTCCTCAACCTTCTGGGCCCTAAAATCGGCTATCCGGGCCCTCTCCTCTGTATTTCGGGTTTCCTCCTCGACGACCCGGACCCTCTCGTCAGCCTCCCAGGCCTTGTCCTTCGTGAACCGGATCATTTCTTCAGTAGCCCGAAGACTCTCCTTTGAATTCTGGATCTTTTCTTCGACAGCCCGAAGATTCCCCTCTGAATCTTGAAAATGTGCCTCCAATGCTAGGCACTCCTCGGTAACTCCGAAAACCACCTATAATAAGACAAGAAGCTACTTAGAAGATGAGCCTAAAGGATAAAGCATTGCGCAAAAACAGAAGCGGCTCACCTCATTGATCCGGAGAAAAGCGCTCGCTAGAGGAGAAACCTCCTCAGATATTTTTTTCCTTTTCGAAAGAGGCTCCGGAATCGAGCTTACACTTTGGCTCTCTCCGGAAGGCTCAGCTGAAGGAACCGGCACAACAGGAACTGCAGTAGCCATTACAGTCGAAACCACCGGATTGTTTGGAGGAGCCACTCTACGGCTAACTCCTGCCGAAGCCCCAACACTTCTACTGGGGGGAGGTACAATAGAAAGACGAACCACTAAAAAAATAAGAAAGCACAGTTAGAACGACCAGGATACCTGAATCCCCTTCTGATGAGACCTCCTCGTGCGGAACACCTACGTCTCTGGGAGCGGGGTAAAAGAGGCCAACCCTTAATAGGTCGGTCTTAGTAAATTGGAGATGCCGGGGTGGAACCCCGTCAAGGGCTTTAAGGTCCTGAGGCGGGACACTACGGAGTGCCTCTGACCTAAACCTACCAAAATTCCAAGGGAGAATCATCGTGTTCTCCCCCGTCCTAAAAAAGAAAAACTTTCCCCTCCAGTCAGAAACTTTAGAAGGAAGGAGAATCTTAAGCGATCAGACGTTTGAAAAGAAATACCACCCCCGGCATTTCCCTGCAGTCCTATCCGAAAAGCAATGCCTAAAGAGGTCCACCAAAGGGACCACCCCTACCTCATGGCATGCGAAAATAAAGCCAACTGTACAACGAATGGCGTTGGGGGTAAATTGGCCTAGACTAAGATTCAACGACTCCATAATACCAAAAAACAAAGAAAAAAAAAGGTACCTCAACCCAAATACTATTTGGTCAACATACATGGCACGAAATTCCGGAAGGGGATAACACGCCCTATCCATCAAGGTAGGTACAAAAAATTCAAAAACAGGGGAAAATCCCAATTCCCTGAGTAGCCGCCGTAGGGGATGAGGAAGAAAGAGACGGGGTACCAGAAGAAGAAAACATACTTACTATTTAGCAAAGTCCTAAGGAACTAAGAAAAAGACAACGATAAAATGGGAATGTGATGTGTGCAGTGTGGGAAAAAGTATTACAACAAAATCAGGGCATAGGCATATATAGATTATGGGTTTTTGGGTCCTAGGGAACCCAACATCCACATAATTATGGCATTGAAAGACGATAGAAATCACTGCCTAATAACCTGACAAAATATATGAAACGATCTACTTCCCTACACTAGATGATGATACGTGGATTTACCACAGGGTGGCACAGTAAAAGACGCCTACCCGCCTGACAAAAGGGGGATATGAATCATCTTACCTTTTAGATAAAACATGTGTCCAGAAAATATCACATACACGTGGGTCAATGAAAGTACGGGAAATAATGACATTTATTCCTTTTTGAAAAATCCATCTCGGCACTTAACACTGTGCTTACCAGTATTCATCTCTTCGATATTTCGTTCATGCCGGTATTCGGCTATTTTGCATTTTTGTCATGCCGACATTACTCATACCCGAATTCAGACATATCAAAATTACGCATCTCCGCTATATCGGTTGGAGCAGCGTCGCCTACAACAGGATAGAGATATATCGGCGTCCCTCACCCCGGCATACTAGCAAATCCGAATTATGCATTACGATTCTCCCTTCCTAGCATTTAGCCTTGACGGTATGATCCATGCCGGTACCCAACCAGGAGGGGACCAACTTAAATCCAAGGCACGCGTCGAGTAGCGTAAACATACACGTCGACTCCAGGGGTGGGGACTATTGTAGGAGCCGGACTAAAAAGTGGCAAGTGGCCCACCCAGGGAATATGGGCCTAGTAACAGTAGTTCACCAAATAAAAAAGATATGGCTCACACAATCTGTAGAATAATGGTATAACAGTAATTGATATTTACCTTAATTAGAAAAGGACTCCTAATGGGAGAAAAATCATATAAAGATCGCAATATCATTTATAAGTAGTAGAGTCATGGTAGGATTACCATGTTTAGTCACTTAGGCATCAAAGACATCGATAAAAGCCCCAGGAACTCAGAAGCAAAGGAATGCTCTCAATACTCTTCATTAAATATTCTTAGAATTCTCTTATTGCTTTGTTTACTAACTTAAGCATCGGAGAACTACCCCGGAGACCACCATGGGCTTTGTTTTACAGGAATCCATTCATAAATTATGTTTACCAGACGGGACTTCTCTAGTGACCTTGTTGATAATCTTTTGGGGATCTATCAGTAATTTAAAGAATATTTTTCTAAGCATATAAATTGATCAAACTAGTTTATAAACACATTTTGACGTGCCTCTGTTTGATAAAAATAAAAATACTTATAAGTTAAGTGATTATAAGTCAAAATAATTCAAAAGTCCTAGTTGTTGTCTTCCCATTTATTATTTTTGAACTTATAAGCAATTTTTAGTTCGATCAAATTTTTACTATTATTACCCTAATATTATTTCGTAATTTCTAAAATAACATTAATAAATAAATTATAACCCTCTCCGTCAATCACTTCCTCACCTGCATTTTAAAATTCATCAAAGTCTTTCTTACTAAGGTAAAAATCAAATAAAACATTGAAGCTTATCTGTATCAAAAGAAATGAAATTACTTAGTAAGAATTTTTTTATATTTTTAATCACTTTTTTACATTTTTTCTAATTCGTAAAGGTTGTTTGCATTTTATTATTAAAATAGAACATGACTATCTTACTTACAAAATTGATGCTTTTGTTCTATCTTTTATTTTTAATTCATTATTTTTAAATTTTTGGCTAAACATGTCCAGTTGTATGTTGAGTTACGTTATTGTTGTATATATAGATTTTGTGAGTTTTTATATAATACCTTTATTTGTGATATACTTACCTTAAATATATAAATATTAACTCAATAGATATAAATATTAATAATTTTTTAAAGCTTTTATTGTATTATTATCATAAAATTAATGATTACTAGAAATCTTTATTATATTATTATCATAGACAAAAAAAATTGGTCATGCACAATCTATACAATTATTCTATTCAACTAAATATTCTAGTTATTTTACACAAAAAAAGTGTTTATCCTCACTTTTTGACCAAACACATCACCTGTTTATTATCAGTTTCATCACTTTTATCCAAACACGTATTTACTTATTTATAAAATCAGTTTCATCTATTAAGAATACTTTATCGTCTCTTAGAACACACTTAACTTTCAAATAAAGACAACTCTCTTTATTAATGTTTAGAAAATCTCTCAAAACTAAACACTCAAAAACTCTTAATGTTCTCTATATCAAAGTCACAACTCAACTTTGATATTTATTGGAATGTTATAATCTTATTCCTATTGCTAATAGGAAACTTTAATAATCCTATTCCTATTGCTAATAAAACACTTTGGTAATCCTATTCCTATTGCTAATAGAAAACGTTTATCCTTAATGGACTTGTTAAGAATATATTGGGCTGCAAACTATTTGAAGTTTATCGAACATATTTAAGTAGCTGATGGAATCGGGTAGTTGCCAGATATTAGTGTCATCGGCATAGAGCTCCTCCAACTGCTTTAGATCGCCCAGCTTTTCTGGCAAGGTTGCAAGTCTCGAGCAGCCTTTGAGAATCAAAATTTTAAGTTTCATCAGCTGGCAAACACTGGTGGGGAGACAAAAGAGTTCCTTGCGAAGACTCGAATCGAGTAAGCTGATGGCAGAGAGATGACCACCTGATGAGGTCAATTCCAGTATTGCAGTTTGTGCTAATCGGAGGTCAGATAGAGAATCCATATTCTCCACAATTTCTGGGAAGGTTTGTAACTTCAAACAACCAGAGATATTGAAACTTTCAAGGGATTTCATCTGAACAATGCTATTTGGGAAAAAACGCAAGATTTTTGCAGTTCCCCATATTTAGCAAAATAAGCTTAGGTATACTATGGATGAATGGACCTCTTCTAAGCTTATACATTGTTTTGGCATTATCCTCTGTAGATTTGGGACCCCTGAAAAATCAGGGGTTCGCCGTAAATTCTTGGACCAGCTTAGATTGATGGTTGTCAACCTATCAAACACCTGTTTAAAACAAAAGAAGGAACTAAAAGATCAGCTTTGGCTCTTCTCGTTAAAATGACTAAAAATATAGTGGTAGGATATCCGTGCTGCATTGTACCTTAAATCCCTCCCAAAGCTCAGGTATAGAACTTGAAAACATGTAGAGCCAAGCAAGCTTTCGTGGTTGAAAATTTGCCGGTAGAGATTCAAACGGGTAGTATGACCAATCAAGCCACAGCAAGCTATTAGGTAGGTAGTCAATGGGGTCAGCAATATGTTCATGACACCACACCTCATCTCCTTTGACTATGAGTAACCTTAAACTACTCAGTTTTCTGAAAGCTTTGCTCCTACTGCATATATAAGATTCCAGCTCATATGGTACCATCATGCCTTCAATCGATTCTGTTCCCTAAAAAGGAAAGAAGTGAAAAATCTTAAAAACTAAAAATGACCTCAATGCATTCACTTTTCAATGCTCCTACAACAACAACAAAACCATTGTAATCCCAGGAGTGGGGTGTGGGGAGGGTAGAGTGTACGGAGCCTTTAACCCTACCTTGGAATGACTGTTTCCGATAGACCCTCGGCTCGAGGACAGCAGCTAGAATTGTTCTTATAACAACTGAATCTTGAGTAAGCACTTCAATTATCCGCATTGACCTTTTAATAGCTATAACTCACTTCAAGCCAACAAAATATACAAGTATTTGGAAAATGGGATGGTGTCAACAGTAGTTACTCAAAAAACAACTACACATCGGTTCTGATTTTATAGAAGTATACTCTTTGAGAAACTATTGTGTGGTTAGCATCTTCTGCTCAACAGCTACAATTTTCTAGCAAGTCTAGAAAATATTTAGGGACTAACCTATGTTATGGAATTCAGCATCTCTTTTTTATGCATAGAAAGAAGTAAAATGCAAATCTCTTCGTTATTCTTATTTACATACCGTAAGCCCTAATCGTATATATCCTCATTAAGCCCTAGTCTACTATATCTTCCTGGCATGGCTGGGTTGAATGTCACTACAACATGCCAACCCGTTTCCTGTATCAGATCATGCATCTCAATTATTCCATCTGAAACATGTAGGAGTGATTTTTGAGCAAGAACACTTATCCCAATCTTGGAGTGGAAACAAAAACTATCTAGAATCCATATCACCTCATCTTCCTTTTTCCCTCTAAAGAAACAAGCAATATCTGGAAACGCATTTTTCTCTTTGCAGCTCAATCCATCAAGACTAATTTAGAGTTGCTTAAAAATTTCTTCTTCAGCAGTCTTTTAATCTGTTTAATCCACTTTCACTCGATCATGTTCCGTCCATAAAGAAAAGAACCCCAAGACCTTCAGAGCTAAAGGAAGGCCTTTAGCATAATGTACTACATGGTATGAGAGTTCGTCAAATGCTTTAGCAGGAGTCACTTTCTGAAAGTCATGCCAATTAAAGAGTTGAAGAGCTTCACTGTTAGGCAACAAACGAGCCTTGTACACCTCATTGCTCTTAGAAAGTAATTGTCTGTCTCTAGTCGTTGTAATGATTCTAGAACAACTACAGAAACAAACATTACTCCCAATTAAGTTCGAGCTGGTCTTCGTTGTTCACATCACCAAGGACAATTAGAACCTTTTTGAAATGAAACCTGGTCTTTATCATGTTGATTCCATCATAAACACGCGTGACATTTAGAGAATTCAGCTTCAAGACTTCTTAAAGTAAAGCGTCTTTTGCAGGTATTCCATTCCATGCTTCCTTGAAGCTTCTCTAACATTTGCAACAAAACAAGACCCTTCAAATTGTCCAAGGATCATGTCAGATATCTCTCTTGCAATAGTTGTATTCCCTAACCCACCCATCTCCCATATCCCAACAGAACAAACACCTCCAGATTCCACCTTCAATATGATTTCACTTCAGCCACACGAGATTCCAGTTCCACTAGATTCTTTTCAACAGCTGAAACTACATTGTCCAAAATATTAAAGATCTGATTGACCATTAGCTCCATGCACTCTGATTCATTCCTATGATGAGTAAGAAGAGTTAAATATTTTCAAAACTAAAAGAAAATAGGAACATGAGGCAACAGAGATCATAATCCTTTTCTTTTAATAAGACAAGTAAATAGAGAGAGCATAAAAATAAAAGGAACCAAACCGGAGCAGCCACTTATGTATAAATGTGACAAAAGGAAATGTAAAAATTTTTTTTTTTTTGGTAACAACTGTCAAATATTACCATAACCTCCAAAAACAAATACTAATAAGGAGAATCCACTTCCGAAAGCAGAAGATAGGTCCCCAACAAAAAATAAAGTCTAGTTACAAAGCAGATACTGTATGAAACTCCTACATCTATGTGCCTTTCTTGAAACTCTTTGTATTTGTAACCTTTCTCCTATTTCCTTCTTTAATAAAGTAACTACCTCCTCCTTATGTACAATTCTGCCCTGGAACTTCTTCCAATTCCTAGCCCTCCATGTGTGGTATATAACAGCTGCATATAAGGCAGAGATAGCCTCCTTAAATTGCTTCCAACTTGTTTGATAGCGCCTGTTTAATACCTTCTAAGACTTGTTTGATAGCGCTTGTTTGTACCTCAAATCCTATCCGGTTATACACCTCTTTCCATAAAGCTTTGATCCAGTTACATTCTGAGAACAAATGAATATTAGTCTCCATAACTTTCCCATCACAGAGAAAACAATCTGTATCATCCCCTTGTATATTCAGCTTTATCATCCTCTCTTGTGTTAACATTCTCTCATGCACTGCAAGCCAAGCCAAAAATCTATGCTTTGGGAGGGTCATAGTTATCCATATCAAACTCAAAAGTATTCAACTTAGGCCTTTGTCCCACAATGGCAAGTAGCTCTTGGTTATAGAATAAGAACTATCTTTTGTGAGAATATATCTATCTTGTATATAGCAACTCTGTATGTGCACCTTGATTGAATTGAGTTTCCTCCAATACCAGCTGCAATCTAAAGGTGCAGTATGGTTCCAAATGGTAAGATCATCTTTGATATATATCCCATGAATCCATTTCACCCACAGTGTTTCCTTACTCATGTTCATCTGCTATAAGAGTTTTCCACTGAAGCTAAATTCCAAACTCTACTTTTTCTGATATTCAATCCACCTTGTCCTTTGGGATGGCAAACCTAGTCCCAGGAAACCAAAGATACTTTCTTCTTCTCAGTGGAACTAACCCAGAGGTAAGCCCTGCAGACCTATCAACTTCTTTAAGGATACTTTGGGGCAGTATGATGGAAAATAGCACTGCATTATCACCTGTAGCCGTCCAGCAAATGAAAGTTGCTTTGAGTATGTCAATTATTACCACTATATATGTGACAAAAGAAAATAACCAATATCAACGAATACGTTTGACATGCCCAGCTCACCTAATTTGTCAAAGTCTAGTTTGAGGCACACTTAAGCCTTGAAGTTAATGGTGAAGTCTAGCTTGTACACTTCATTTCGCATAAGTAGCGCTTTAGTGCGAACACGAAGGTACTAAGACATGTGACCCAAAGCATATGGGATCAATCTCTAAGAGGAAAACACTAGAAAACATATCTAATTGATAAACTGATATTCCCTCCGTTCAAAATAAGCATCATGTCAACAAAAATCACGTCCATTAGAAAACCAATAAATATAATGTGTAGTTCACTAAACTGTCACTATTTAACAATCTTGAAAATTAATAACTGTTAAGTAGATGGAGTAAAAGGGTATAGTTGGAAAAATATAATGAAAAAAAGCAGATTATTCCTTCCTTTCTATCAAATCGATCATAATGACAACCTACATCCAGGAAATCGTGCAGCACCAATAAGAGCTAATGAAAAGAATTCTTTTGTTTCAGTTCGTAGAAGGTGGGCCTCCAAAACCCGATGTCGTAGGTTCAAATCCTACAAAATGTGATTTTTTTCTTCTTAGATCGAATTAGAATAAACTAGATTCATTCAATAACTTTAATAACAAACGGAAATTCCTAAATTACGCTTATTTTGGGACAAAAACATTTTGCTAAGATGACACTTATTTTGGGGCGGAGGAAGTATATTAAAGTACTTCTTGAGATAGCACAATACAAAACACGCATTGCTATCTCCAACAAAGAAGTATGTTTGGGATATAGACATTGTAGACTAAAAACCTGTTGACACTCTAATTGACCCAAATGCCAAACTTGCTAACATGGCTGATGGTAACCCCAATTCTAGTCCGGCTGAACCTGGATCAAGACTCTCTTTCTAGTGATCCCCTGCCTGATGCTCATTTATACTGTACTGTTGTTAGTGCCCTTCAATATGTTACTATCACTAGGCCAGAAATATCCTATGTGGTCAATCGAGTATATTAATATATGCAATCACCCACTATTGCGCATCGGTCAGCTGTCAAACATGTACTTCGATATCTAAAAGGATCCATCCATGATGGCCTCTTACTATGACCTATGTCTGATTCAAGTCTTTTGGCCTTTCCGGATGCTAGTTGGATCTCTGACCTTGATGATAGTCTCTCCCGACATGGTTTTGCACTATTTTATGGAGGTAACTTGATCAGTCGGTCTTCTCAAAAACAAAAGGTTGTAGCCCACTCAAGCACTGAAGTTGAGTATCCTGTTTTACCTTTGCAAATACTGACAATTTGGGTACAACAACTTATTAGAGAGCTACATGTTCCTCTCACTGCACCTCTCATTGTCCTTTGTGATAATCTCATTACACATTCTTCATCTCGAAAGCTTGTCATCCATCAACAATCAAAGCATATCCATCGTCATTATCACCTTGTACAAGAGATGGTTGACGATCGATCTTTAGTGGTTCTCTATATTTTATC
>JBDJHY010154231.1:0-10596 GCA_039654485.1 Withania somnifera
CCATACTACTGAGACCCTTGAGGATCTGAGATTTGGGATGTGAGGTAATAATGATGTTAGAGATCATACTTGGTGACATACCTCTATGGACCTTGCCTCCTGGCTATGGCGACGCGGAGGGGAAGGGGTTATAGGACGGAGGAATGATATACCAAGAATATCTAGGTTATCCTTCCATGGGTTCTGCCTACTGGGCCTACGAGTATCGGAGGAGAAACGTAATAGGTCTGGTTATTTCATGTTATTGTGTTTACTTTTCTACACTTATTTTCTTCAGTGTACCCCTGGTTGAATTCAAGGCCTGCCGGTGAGCGTGTTTTTGCATATGTTGCACTTCTTTCTAGGGGACTTATAAGCATTTAATTGCATTAATTTTTTATTTTTATTACTGCTTAATTGCTATTATTGATTAACTGATACTTCATGTTATGTGAGAGATTATATCGTATGTTGTTATTCATTCATTACCCATTTACTTGAGGTTACTGGTATACCGTCCATTTTCTACTCATGTCTTCTTTGATTCCTATTTATTGCATTATTATTCATATATATTGTTGCAAGGATTTCGGGTACATTTTCCTTCATGGCATGAGATCCTGTTATGTTATTAGCTAACGATACATGTTTACTTGTACTTGATTCTTATTTGAGTAGCTAGCTTTCCCTGTTGTGCTATTTCCTTCTGTGACCCCTTTATTGTATTTCGTTATTTAATTCTTTTATTATTGTTATGTGCCTAGTGGGCCATTAAAGCTTAATGTGTATGGGTTGCTTCGGCAGCTTGTACTCATACTACACTTGCATATGTGCAGATCCAAGTACAGATTCCTGACCATGATTACAACTAGCTGTTAATAGAGACTCCACTTACCTCAGTGATTCAGAGTGAGATAGGTGTTAGTCTTTTAACTGTTTCTCTTTGGCATTAGCATTCTATTTGATCTCCATGCATTTCGGAGACACGGTTGTATTAGACATTTTGAATTTCTTATTTTCGTACTTAGGTTTTTGTTTGACACTAAGACCGAGTTTTGGGTATATTTGTTTATTCTTTAAAATTCCACATTTATGTACCTCCTGATTATTTCATTTGTGCTTTCTACATTTGATATAGTAGTCCTCTTATTCGGCTTTGGACTATGGGTTGGTTCTCCTACTGGTGGTATAGTAGGTGCCATCATGATTCGCAAAATCAGATCATCACATAGCTAAGCTCAACCGAAGTTATTCCCCTCTTCAGACAGACTACAATCCAGAGTCTTTTGTAAAATATGTAAAGAGGGTACTACACAGTACATGGATATAAGTATAGGCAAAATCCCATCAAAACTAGGTAATAGGTGAAAATAATATCAACAGGAAAAATCATGCAGGAAACCTAAACCCGGGCTAGACATTTACAACAGATATTCGCAACTAATACCCAGTCTAAAAAAAGGGTAAGCGATAGCCTACCTAGGCGCTGAATATGATTTTAAGAAATGCACCAGAAAGCCAAATAATCACATGATAGCTCAAAACTGTATGAAACTAGGAAAATAATAACCACAACATCAAGATGAGTAAAATGATACCCATATTATTATAGAAATAATTGGGTCAGAATTTGAGATAAAAATGAGCCTATGGGGCTCGCAGCCCGAAAGACAGGATAAAATTTATCGATGCATAGATCCCAGCTCAAGGGTTGCATGGTACAAAATCAGGCTTAATTCGATGAAAGATGAAGGAGAAAGGAGCCTGCAAAGTTTATGTAAATATAAAGTTTTATAAAGAGGGGAATTGATATAGAAAAACAGAAATACCTGAATTTCACGGCTAATAGGAAGAACCGTAGCGATCACTAGTTCCAAGTAATGTCAATATGCATGAGTATTAAGAAAACAACCTCAATTTCAACCCTATGGGAAAATCACCATTTACGCTTTATAAAGATTAGTTTCAAGAAGGAAGAAGAAATTTACCTTATACGCAGGAGAAATGAAGGAAGGATATCCTCCTTCAATTCTCACACAAAAACCCAAAACCAAGGAAGTGTATTCTACAAGTTTAGAGTCAAGAATTAGAAGAAAGTGATATGGAATATGCTTGGAATTTTGAGGAAACTGACTTATATAGAACTCATCTTTATCGTGATCGCACTTCCTTAGAGTGATTGCACTCCCTTAGCGTGATCGCGCTGCACAATTTCTTCAATAGATTTTTCTATAATAATAATTATTCCAAAAGAGATCTAGAAAATAGAAACGGAGTCAAAATTTTACAAACCACATATAAAAACTACATAGAAATGATATTCCAACTTAATCAAACTGACAAAACGATCATCCGAGGTCGCTTGAGTAAAACAAGGCCTGAAAAAAAAAGGTAAGAACCACTTAGACATTGAAAATGAGTCTGGTCACCTTAGAAAGTGTACCAGTAACCCTACTAGCTCAAATTCAACATTACAACGCTAATTGAAGTGTCAGATTTCCTATCTGACACTCTGATCACCATGAGTTGATTTAGGCCAACTTCTTAACTCCAAATAAACTAAATTTCAAAAAACCATCTCAAAACAAGAATAAAAACCTTAGGACATGAACCAATAGTCCTACTATACCAAAGTCTCATTCCGGAGCTAACAAAACTGTTCAAATTTAATTCTGAATGCATTTTCTGGGAGATTAATCTCAAGTTCCACTATTCCAAAGTTAGAACTTCAGAATAGGGAAAATGAAGTAACGATCAATAGAAATTTTAGAGATCCAAGCTACAATTCTCATCAAGTCATAAATGATTTAAGGTAGCTACCAAAACACTCTAAATACAGAAGCAACACAGAAATATGAAAATGACCCCGAGGGTCATTACACCAGGCTTACAAGTGCTAATGCATCTGAAAAATAGTACATAATTCAACATCAATCTAGCAGGTCTGGGTTATACTATTCATATTCATAGATAGGTGAAGATATACATATAAATCAACCAATAAGAAACAATGTTCAAGAAGGCACATGCAATATCAATTCTACCCATCAAGTGCAATCTAGGGTCCAACGACTAACAACATGATTTAAAGGGTAATCAAAATGTATATTCCACGATAATATAAAAACTAAGGGAGAATAGATACAAGGATATGAACATACATCATTTATAACTTATAAGACCATCCACATGGTGATAACCGTTGAATTACAAAGTCGAGGATGCATAACAAAGTAGTGGAGAGGACTAGTATAGAGGGGGACACCAATCTTAATACCTAACCCTATGTACTAGCCAATCACATAATAAATACAGTTTATGAAAAGAGAATCCAAAACCTACCTGGAGAACGGTGAAGATGTTCGAATAAGAAACTAAAAGCCTAAATTTTGCAAAATATCCCAAACGAGCTCGAAACTATCAAAATCGTAACGCATGAGTTAACATATAAAGAACAAGACCCATATTGCTATATAGAAGATCGAGATAGTTTGCAAGCTAAAAATGACTCATGAGCCTCGCAACCTAAAAATAAAATAAAAATAAAATACCGACACATGGAGTTAAACTCAAGGAATGCGTGGTTTAAATTTTAGTTCAATATGATAATAAATTGGTAAGATATTAGTCAGCAAGTTAAGAGTGTAAAACTTTATATTTCGAGAATTAAATGTAGAAATAGGTATAAAAGTTATAGGAAAATAATGAGAAATAGCCCCTCTATAATATAGTCCACGTTCCGAAGCTAACAAAACTGTCATAATTGATTTCAAGTAGATTTTTAAGAAACTTATTCTCAAATTGTCCAATTTTAATGTTAAAACTTCAAATTAGAGAAATCTAGATAAGCACGACACAACTTCCATGAAACCAACTATCGTTCGCAACAAGTTATAAGTAACTTGGAGTAGCTATAGGAAATCTTTAAACACAGAAACCATGTAGAGAAACAGTAATGTCCAGGGAGGGTCATTACAACACCTACCAATAAAAGGACTTCCATACGTAAAAGTCAAGGTATAGAGAATATATGAAAGCACTTCTCAATGAGGGCATATTTGGCTTGCATACCCATCTTAAGTTCTTAGGTAGTAGACCCGTCCGAAGGAGTTTCTATTGAAGCTTCGCCATCGGAATCCTTATGGATCCGACTGAAAACAACAACCTTTCCCCCAAGTCCACCAACTGAACAACTGCATCCAGAGACGATAACTAGTTGAGTCTGATACTCAGTGAAGAATGGAGGTATAATATTGCAAAGCAATCATAGGAGAAAACAACTAAAGGCTAGGAGTTCTTGGAGAAAATTTGATTCTCTAGACGATGTCACTGTAACCATAGAAACCCTCAGGGATCCCAAGAGCCAACTTTACATCCACAATCACTTGGTGGAAGCTACAACCAAGGGAGGAATAAGAGAGGAAAAATAAGAGAGAAAATTCAAGGGAGTGATTTAAATGTAAGCGTTGAAAAGGAAAATATAAAGAGTTGAATCGAGATGATGCCAAAATAATCTTAGTACCCTCAAGGTAAAGTAGTCATGAACATGGAACTAGGTGCATAGCATTCTATCTGATAATCATGTATGTTGAATGATTTATTTTTTATGGGAGTATTAAGATTAAAATGATTGGTTTGTGGAATCTTGTCTAGTCACCCGTATAACAAAAGATCTAAGGGGAGATTAGCTATGGCCCCAAAGAAACTGAAGTTGAAATCATCAATTAAATAACGAGCCCTAAAGAAGAGGGTTCGGGGTTGAATGAAGATATTATGAGGTTAAATAAACAAATGGCCGGAATGCATAGAGCTTAGGCTAGTGGGATGACTTCTTTTTTGTTAATTGCTGATGATATTGGGAATGCCTTTAATCTCCTACCACTACCACGCAACAGTACACACATGGGTTCACCCAGTAACAATACGCTGATGCTTATAGTATGCAGTTCCTATCTCTTCAGCACCGAACTTCCACGTATCATGCTCCACACCCCATTTCTATTTTGGTGGCACTACCTCCACAAGAAGCTCCAGCATTTGCTGCTCGCCTGCTAATTACGCTTACAAGATCTTCTACTGAGCAGGAATTCAATAGTATTGAGGATCAGTGTTATGCTTCCAAACCCACCTTTAAGTTGACTGATGAACATGGTTACAATCATTCATCATGATTTCTGGTGGATATCAAAAAGAATTTCATAACAGAAGCATATGAATATATGGCTCAGAAGATGAAGCGTTTAGAACATGCTATGCAAAACTTGTAGGGATAAGATGGATACAAAAGTATCGCGTAAAAACACCTATCCATATTTCCTGACATTAACCTTTCTATGGATTTTAAAATGCCTAAATTTGAGAAGTGTCATGGACACAGTGATCGCATGGCCTATTTAAGAAAATTTTGTAACCAGTTGTGAATATTAGGGGGAGAGAAGAACTGCTCATAGCTTACTTTGGTGAGAGTCTCACATGCTTTGATTTGAATTGGTTTATCGATCATGAAATTGATAAGTGGTACTGTTGGGATGATCTAGCTAATGATTTTGTACAGAAATTTCAATATAAGATTGATTTGATCCATGATGAGAAATCACTGGAAAATATGAAAAAGAATAGCACAGAGAGTTTCAAAGAATATACCATTAGATGGCGTAAACAAGATGCAAGAATAAAGCCACTAATAAAGGATGGTAAGATGGTGATATTTTTCTGCAAGCCCAAGATGAAAGCTATTTTCAACATTTGATTCCTAGAATGGGTAGGTCATTCATCGAGGTCATTAAAATGGGTGAAGTGATAGAAGAAGGGATCAAGTCGAGGGGACTTGTGAGTGTCGCATTGAAAGCAACCACCCAAGCCATACAAAGTGGGCCAGGGAGTTTTGGAACTAAAAAGAAGAAAGAAGAAGTAGTCTCTGTTATACCTAGACTACAACGACGTCCAAAAGTATCTACTCGACAATACCCCCAAACTCAGGCCTAAGCTTATGTACAAAACCCGTATAACTATCCACAACACTACTATCCCCCTCTAAATCCACAATACTCCATCCCCCTTCTCCATATACTGTATACGACATATGATCAACCCCCTTCATATCCGCAATGGCGTGTATCAAGCCCCAAAATCGTCCTTTAGCATTACAAGCCTACCAAAATCCTTCAAGATCCAATTTCTATCCAAGGGCCGAATATAGAAAAAGAAATGTAGCAAGGGATAATTTCATAACTATTTGCGAATCATACTAGTTTATTCCAAAAATATAGGGCACTGAATGTGTCGTGCCCAATTAAGGGAAAGATAGAAAATCTGTCACTGAGGAATCTCGAAAACTCTCGAAGAGATGCAGATTCTTTTGATGCCCCAGGGCATAAAACAGAAGGGTTTTGTATTAAAAAAAAAGGTAATTCGAAATTTGATTGATACAAATCAAATTATGGTGCAAAGTCCAGACGTTTCAAATGACAATCAGAACCCATTGTCGTCCATGATGAAACAAACATGTTGGAATTGATTTATGACAGTAAGGAGCTGATGGTTCCTTATAATCCTATCATCAAGATCTAAGTCAATGTGGAAAAATCAGTAAAAGCTACAGATTCAACAAAAGCAACACCCTTGGTGAATAAATAGGTTATAAAGGAAAAAGCTCAGGTGAGTAAAAGAAACTGTTGCTTATTATGAGAGGTTTTTCAGAAGATTGTATTTCGAGGTATAGTAAATAAGAGGTTTTTCAGAAGATTGTATTTCGAGGTATAGTAAATTGAAACTGACTATGTTGGGAGTTTCATGAAAGCCTATTCTGATAGTAAAAGGTGCACTTACTACGCCTATCATCATTACACTAATGACATAACTGCCAGTGGTTGGTACTACGAAAGTTCCTTGGGATTATAAGCAGTCTGTGCTGACATATAAAGGAAAATAAGTTATGGGTGAAAATAAATGAAATAAGGGGTTTGACTCGGTTAGGAAGGTGCTTTACTACGGAAGAATTGAGGAAGATCAAGCCAGTAAAAGATGGCTGAATACCTGTTAATAAAGCAGTTACTGAACAAGAGGCTGAAGATTTCTCGAAAAAGTTGAAATTGCTAAATTATTCTATCATGGATCAATTAAGGACAACCTCAGCTCAAATCTCCCTCTTGTGTTTGCGAATACATTATAAGGAGCATTACATAACTATAATGAATATTTTGAATAAAGCACATATTTTGAGAGAGATCACGGTGAATCAGTTAGAGAAATGATTGGAAAAATCTTTGAAGTGAACAAGATCAACTTTTCTGATGATGAATTGCTTGTACAATGGATTGGGCATAACCAAGGTCTTTATATTAATTTGAAGTGTTGGTACTCTTATGTCACTCGAGTGTTGATCAATGGAGGCTCAAGAACAAATGTTTGTCTGTTGCCAACTTTGCAGCTGAATGTTAGTGCCGAAAGGATATGACCCGATGATGTGCACATTAAAGATTTCGATGAAGAAAAAACAATGCTTTGGGTAAGATAAATATAGTGTTGTCTACAGAACCCATTGATCTCACGGTGGATTTTCATGTATTAGATAACAAGAGTTACTATAATGTATTATTTGGAAGACCATGGGTGTACATAGCTGTGGTAGTTCCATCCACTTTGTATCAAGTGGTTAAATTTGAGTCTGACAGGCAAGAAGTGATTCTTCATACTGAATGAGATATTTCTAATTATCAAGACCTTTTTATTCATTTTGTTGAGGTTAATAATGTCGAAGAAGACCTAGTCTAATAGGTCTTTGAGACATTGGTTGTTGAAAGAATCTTTGAAGGAAGCCCTCTGCCAAAGCCATAGTTGCCTATTGCACTAGTCGTGTTGGTAAATTAAATGTTGAAATATGGTTTTGAACAAGGAAAGGGTTTGGGGGTATCTTTAATTGGTATAATTCATCCAGTGTGTCCACAGGAGAGCCTTGATACTTTTAGATTAGGGTACAAGACTACAATTAAAGGTAAAAGGAGGAAAAAAAGCAAAAGATGGAAACATGGTCACTTAATACTGCTGATCTACAAGTTCTTTGTCACTACCGGTGTCACCGAGTCTGTCATCACAATAATGCCAAAGTCGGTGATAGATGTGGATCTAGAAATAGTTAAGCATTTCCAGATCCTATTTGTCGAGGCTGATATGGTTGAATTTAGAGAAGGTAACAGTAATGCGGGAGTGTATTTCGTAGGCCCTAATGTCCACCTTAATAATGTGGAAGTCACTCTTCTCCCTGTTAGGAAGGAGGTTTTCTAGTTTGTGTGGTTTTTCTTTTTTTTTTTTTATCCGAATAATTTCAGGGTTATAGTTCAGAATCTATCTTGTTTCATTTCCTTTATGTTTATGTAAAAACCCTTCTATCTTTCCTTTCAATTAAATGTAATGTTCCTTTTATTTCTAATTTTCTTATTTGTTTCTTTCTTTACATAGTCTTTTCTATGCTGACTCTAGTTATATGACATGCATGCTAAATTTTTAGCCTGATCTTAAAGTTCAATCTAACCGATATTAGTGAATTAAGAAGTTGAATTTAATGCAGAAGAAGTGTTAGAAGCACTAATTAAGGATTGGAAACATTTGAGGACAAACCAAGCCCTAATTTGAATGAAACTGAGTCATTAATATATGGAATCAAGGATTAGTTAGTGAAACTAAAATAAGTGTGCATGCTTCACTGTACTCAAGTCATATTTTGTTCATTCAAACATCATTTGTATGTTTGGTGTTCCAAACGTGATCATTATAGATAATATTGTCAATCTCAATAGTCGTTTAATGCAGGAAGTGTATCAGTATTTTAATATCGCAAGTCAAAATTGAACTCCATATTTTCCAAAGACAAATGGGGTCATAGAAGCCGCCAACAAGAATATCAAGAAGATACTTCGCAAAATAGGTCAATGTTGTTGGTAGTGGCATGAAAAGTTTTCTTTTTCTTTGTTGGGTTACTACACCACTATTCGTACTTCAATAGGTGCAACTCTATATTTGCGGTGTGCGGGACAGAGGCAGTTATACCTGCAGAAGTTGAAATTCCTTCTCTCCAAGTCATCGTAGACCTTGAGATTGATGATCATAAGTGGTTCAAGACCATATTGGAGAAATTACGTTTGATTAATGAAAAGGTGCGTCGAAAAAATTTGAAGTCGGTCAGTTAGTGTTGAAGCACATCCTCACCCATCAAGCTGAAGATAAAGGAAAGTTCTCCCCATACTTGCAAGGGTCATTCATTGTGAAAAGGATATTTCCTAATGACGCCTTATCTTTAACCGATGTGGAAAGAAAAATGGCAAAAATGGCCATCAATACCCATGCAGTTATGAGATATTACGTATGATCTTCTTTTCCGTTTCTAGATTACTCATTTTGTACTTGGCATTTAAGATGTTGCTATGAAAAAAATATTTTATTCTGGTATCCAAATGTTGTGTCACCCCTTGCTTCCTTGTTGAGCTTTAGTGTTTTATTTCATACCTATCTTTTGAAATAAAAAAGGAGTCATAAAAAGTCAAAAACAAAAAAATTCAAAAAAGTAAAAAAAATAAGAAAAATAAGAAAAAAACAAAATAAGAAGTTTTGTAAACAATGTTCAACCTGATTCTTATTTTGATAGGATATATAGACAACCCTAAATTAGGGTCTGGTCAAACCATGAAAATCCTAATCATTTCCAATTTCTAAGAAATTGGGGTATAAATTATTTTTCATTTATCGAGTCGATTCCAAAAGTTGTAAGTCTTTTTCCCATTTTAGTGTCATCTTTTGGGCCTTCATGTCTTCCTCTCTTTCTGATCCTATCCAAAAGTCATGTTACAACCAAGAGAAAGACCTTTTGATCAATTTCGACAATGTTAATTATAAACATCATAGGCATAAAACAAAGTTTCATCTGTCTTTTTTAACATAGAAAATATGAAAAAAAAAAAGAGTCTTATTGGTGAAAACCCTCACGGGCACCATGAGGCAATGGTGAGTTGAGAGAAATAAAAATAAGAGAGTCTTATTGGTGAAAACACTCTCAAACATAGTAAGGTGACAATGAGTTTGACAAATTCAAAAATGAGAGAGGCTCATTGGTGAAAACCTTTCGGGGTGCCATTAGCTTGATTGAGGTATATGATGTTGATTCAACGCCTTCAGGAACAAATCTCAGTTTCACATTCAACGGTTTGACAGGAGTTGACAAGTAGTTTGAATATGCGGGTCAGGTTGCTCAATCCAAAATGCATGTCGTAATCATTGGAGTTGGCTACAACTTCAAGATAAGTTCTTCTTCATTTGGTTTCTTGAAAAGGTGACATCTACTGTCTTTTATTTCTCTTGATATTTTAGATTTCTTTATTTTTCGTACATCTTTCATCAAAATAAAAAACATAATGAGTTATAGTGTCGTTAAGTCAAGTTGATATAAGGCAAGTGAAGAAAGGACTTCAAAATTTTCTACCAACTTGTTCAACTGCATGAAGCAAGACAAATGGACCAGTCCCTAAAGTAACATCAACAAAAAATAGAGCAAAATATCTAAATATTTATCGCCGCTAACATGTTATAGGCTCAAAAAATATAAAGTTGAAATATAGAGGTTCGGTG
>JBDJHY010154240.1:0-12790 GCA_039654485.1 Withania somnifera
TAAGGGTCTCAAACGAGCATTAGGAGCCCCCAATTCTACCAAACCCAAAAAGCGTTTTTGGGTGGAGAATGCATCATAAAGCAATAACCATCTAGAATTTAGGATTTTGCATATAATCCATCTAGGAAGTAAGGATAAGACATCTATAAACCAATCTGGGAAAAGGTAAAACATCTACAAGTTGGAACTTTTGAATTGAACCATAGCCAACTAGAATATAACGATAAAACTGTTGTAACCTAGAACTCATGAAGGGAACCATAACCAACTGATAAATAATAATAAAATAGTTGTAAGCTAGAACTCATGAATTGAACCAAAACCAACTGGAAAATAATAATAAAACTACTACAAGCTAGAACTCATGAATAGAACCATAACCAACCAAAAAATAACGATAAAATAGTTACAGGGCAGAACTCATGAATTGGACCATAACCTATTGGAAATTAAAAATAAGACAGCTGCAAGCTGGAACTTATGCATTGAACCATAAACAATTTGAAATAAAAGATAAAACAGTTGCACTCAAATAAATCTAAATAAAAATAACAGCTACACCAAAAACAAGTCTGAGATAAAGGGAAAATAAGTCACCAGGGCACCGAGCTACTAGTACCAGCAAGTCATAAATGACTTGGGGTAACTACCAAACAGCTCTAAGTATAGGAAAAGACAAATGGCTAGGAAATGACTAAGCGGGTCATTACAATATGTCATCACTAAGGCAGCTAACTATCCATATAAGCAGTACCTAGATGGGTATAAGGTCATTGAATAAGGAAGCTAGCTATCTAACATAGTCGTACCTGACTCTCTATGGACAAGAAGGCCACACACACCCTAATCATACACAACATCTCATTATAATAGAGAATAATCAGCCTACCTAAATTAGCTCTAAAGCCACAAACCTAATTTAGGGGATAACTAATAATCTCTAATCACTAGTATAATCCCTTCACAATGAATCTACATTCCAGAGTAAGTGTATAAACAATACACACCAAAGGTTATACTCCTTACAACCACAATACGTTCCATAGTCATCATATAACATAGGGGTAGGGAAACACATCCACAAGTAAGTAACTAAGCTATAAGCTAACTAAGTAGGCCATAGGCAGGAAGAATAAGCATATCAGGGCCTGACTAGTAGCTCTATCCCCATGCTGGCACTTTACCATACATACACTATTCTAATACCTTGTATGAAGAAAGTAGATCAAGACCTAGCTGGATTCCGGCGATGTCCTCAAGAATCTTGCACGAATATCAAAAAAATTACGTACAAAGCTCAAAATCACACAAATCTAGAAAAATATAACCCACGTATCATGACGAGTAAAACAAGACATATATTGCTATATAAATAGTACGGTCAAAACCCAAACATAAATGATTTGGTAAAACCTAATAGCTCAAATAAAGGAAATATTTATACCAACACATAGAGCACAACTCATACATGATATGGTACAAAATAGGTCTAGAATTAATGGAAGGAATTAAAGATATAAGCTTGGAAACGTTATATAGTATGGAAAACAAAGAATTACCCAATTAAAATGATCATAGCATCACCACAACACGATTATATAGATTAGAATCTTCAACCAAGACTTAAATGGGGATTAATCAACTTTTATAGATCAAGAGTTGACTTGAAATTTCAAGAAAAGTGAAGAAAAAATCATGGAAGAGCTTTATATAGGCCAACCACCGACTAGCCAATTTATCATTCTCTGGATAATTTGTCGGTCCATTGACTGATAAATCGGTCTCTACAGCCCCTTCAGACAGATTTGGAAAATTTCAAAGCACACAAAATGGAAGCAGAGTCTAATTTTGACAATCTATATATGTAATCTTTATTTAAGAGATATTTTGGACTCAAAGAAATCAACGACAAGGACATTCAAGATCATATGAGCTGAGTTGGTCCACAATATACTATAATTAGAAAGGAATTAAGTTATATCACTACTAAGAAATCAACCTGTCGATCCCAGCAAGTCACAAATGACTTGGAAAAGTTACAAGAACACTCTCAATGTAGAGAAATTGCGGGACCCATGCAAATGGACCCAAGTTTAATTACACCATATCAAATTAATTATATATGATTTTGTAATTTTAAATTCAGTTTTGACTTTTTGGTATGTGTAGGAATCGATAATCACAGTTTTCTCAACTTAGACTACGTAATAAAGAATTATGACTTATACTTTTTTAAAACATTTATCAATTATCATATTAACACCTTATATATAGATATATATATTAAGGGTCTGTTTGGAATACCACTTGGTAATCTAATTTGGTTTAATCACAAGGTGGTAATCACACAACTCAATAATTACACAATAGAGTAATTTGTATGGCCTATTTGTTTGCATTAGTTCAATTAATGTGCATTCTTTGGTTGCACAAGTACAATTACATAGTTATATTAAATTTTTAAAATAAAAGTTAATTATAAAAAATATAAACTAATATTTTACAAATAATATGCATGTATAACTAATATTAAATTAGGTATAAAATACATCTCTCTAAATATATGTGTATTTTATAAAAAATAATTGATATACTTTTTATATTAATAATACTTTTGTTTATTTAATTATAATTAAAACTAAAAGTATACATCTTTAAGAATATAATGGAATATATGTTTTAATATCATAAGAGTATTCAAAGATATGATAAACTATTGTGAAATATAACCAATATATAAAGTTATATAAGTACGAAATGGAGACAAGAGCTATGGGAGTGTAATTCTTATTTCTTTCTTCTATACCTTTAATTGTATATTTCATTAGAGTATGACTATCTATTTACACTTTAAAAAATGTCTCCTCAGATACATGAATTAATGGCTTCATTTATTGGGTGCATGAATAACCATGAATTGATACATAATCAACTCAACATTCATTGAATGGACATTCACCAAAACATTACATTATAACACTCGTCCTTAAATTTTCATAAATACCGCATTTTTGTTGAAATCTTACTAGAAAAAATCAGTGAGAAAATCATAGTTAAAGAAAAAAGAGTTGACACACCTTGTTATATGCTTCAAGCATTGCCTTATTGAAAACATTACTAGGTAAATTAAATGGGACAAAACTTTTGTTAAGAAAAAAAGAGTGATGAAAAATTTACTTGATAATTCGGAGACGCCACATTTCAATATTAAATGTCATTTTCTTAAATGTTGATGATGAAATTGCGTTAGTAAATAAATCTCTAAGATTATCACTTGAAGGATCTGTTGAACATCTATTTCACCATTTTGTTGAAGATTGATCATGAAAAAAATAAAGTGAAATATTTTTTGGCCCTTGTCCCTTTCATGTATCCCACTTCAATTGAGGTATGCAAGTAGTATTATCTTCATATTATATTTTTGGAATCTTCAATTGTACAAAAAAACCATATAATTGCAAAAATGACTATTATCTTCAATTATAATTCTCAACCATAGGAATTCTAGTCTGGATTCACGAATGTCTATTATCTCTGAATGATTTGAAGGAAAAGAAAATGTTGTTTTCTTCATCGAATGATATGATATAGTTGTACCTTAATATGTGAATAAATAGCATGTATGAGATCAAGATTTATGTAGATTTGATAAATATCCTACATCATTCCAATGTCTTCTCGTTAGAGAGGATTTTAATCTTGCTAATAAAATTACTTAAAAACTTTACAGTGTATGTTGATCGAGGGATATTATTGTTTGAAAAATGGTTAGAGTATATATATACAGTAATACACATTTCTATCCACCTCATTAAAAACCTTGCAAGAATTAATATTGTGGGACAAAACTTTGACTAAGGAAAAAAAGTACAATATGTGTTATACTCACACTGATTATAACATTACTTAATTCTTGTGAATGATGCCCCAAATATATAAGTGCACCAATTTCACTAAAATGTGGTATCATTTAACCATTTTTATAGGATTGAATTGGATCCTTTTTCATGTTAAGTGATATTACAACCATTGGGGTATTCAATGGAACCGCTAAAAAACCTTAAATTCATCAAAATTTTCATATAACCTTGTTTGTCTAGCCAGACATGTTGATCATTCATTTTATGTATTGAAAACTTTTCTGTATAGCAAAACATAAAGAAACATCATTACATCCACCAAAAGATAAAATATCTCTACATAATAATGGCAAGATTTTTGCAAAAAATCCTTTATTCCCCAAAGCACAAGCCATACTATATACATTACGGTTTTGCCTTACACATAATAGCCTATTTGTAGCCTATCGACATTATACCTTGATCTTTAATTTCAAATTAAAACTTTGACAAATAAAATAATATATACTTGAATTACATATTTTCATTTGTCAACCATATATCTATCCACATCTTTTAACAGATATAAATTCAAGAACCTTATAACCATTTATAATGTAAACCTACATTATATCAAAAATACCATTGATGGTCATTTAATATAGGTTTAATTACGAGATAACGTATAAATATTTTTTCATATTCATTATTTTTAGGTGCCTAATCCTTTGCCAAGGGTTTATGAAGTGTTAATGTTGATGCTCTGTCAAAGAACCTGTCTAATTATCATGACCATATTAATCATTTTCTCGTCACCTTTTTAAAAGTAGTTTTGGCTTTTGGAACCAATAGTTTATTACACTTTAGTGGTTCCATAAACTTTGTCTTTAAGAACTTTTCACTGGACCCATTTATATCTAAATTATAACTTAGGGTCAACAAACACATCCGACAATTAGTTTATAATATTATTGAAATGAATTATCCCTTGAACTCAAGTTTATATTTTTCTTTAACTAGTATCTAGATAATTCACTCGACACATTATTTTCAATTGTTAATCATATCTCCCCCTATGTTAGAAAATCTAACATTTACCCTAACCCGAGGATTCACCTCTGTACATTATGGTGGAGAAATTGAATCACATAGTGCACATTTTATTGTTTAGATGAAACTTATTTAGTTCCTGATCTTGAACCAATTTTAAAAATGGATCCTTGTCATCTTGATATATACAAGTGTTGTTACCTCTTATTTACAATATATCATATCCAATTTCTTTTGGGAGATCTTTTCTCATAGTTAATGGTTTAGATATAATTGGGCGCATACAATTCTAACAAATTCGACCATCATTATCAATAAAATTTTATAGTTCTGAACCTTGCTCTTAATTTAGCAATTTGAGAAACAATTTTGCAAAAATTGGTTTGCAAGTTTATCCCAATACACATGTTACCATTTCATAGATTCATATATTAAATAATATAATAGTAATCCATCCATGTGAATGGTGAATGTGTCCATATTTACCTTTTACACACTTAAAAAAATGAAGGGATTCAATCCCAACCTTATCCAATAAAATCATCATTTATCATGAGAACAAACAGTATATGAGAATTCATAAAGAGCCTTTGCTTATTCAATATATAATAAAATGAATTCTCAATTATTTTTGCATCACATTTGAATCAGAATGGTCAATTGTCATGCCAACTGATATTTCTTTCAGTACTATTGCATGTGATTCCATAGTACTTTTTACATATATAATTATAACACACTTCAGTCATAGTAATATGAAGATATAAAATATTTTCATATTCTATAATCTCAATAAATAATATACTTTTTAAAAATTTCCTTGAAACAAAAAAGGTGTCTTTGAAAATTACTACAACCTCAATTTTATGAAAAAAATTTATCCCTCTAGGTAGTAGCACATAAGCTCTTTTGGAGCTAACCATATATTTTATAACACCACTCATATGAGTTACATCTACTTTTTGGGAGAAAATTATTATGATTATGGTCATGGAAGAAACCTTTTCAAGCAAGACTTATTTCTTTCTTTTATCTCTTGATAATTAATGATAATACATGCTAAGTAACCAATGACTTTTGGGCAAAGATAAACTTTTTCTTATCTCTTAAATAATCGTAAAGATAAGATGTGATATTCTTTCAATCATACATGAGAATGTTCTTGTTTGTGATTTTTATCACATCTTGACACATTCACTTTTAAGAATGGTCGAGCATCTATGATGCTTATCAATAGTTTCATTCTGTTCGAGAAATGGACTACATATGTTTGTGCTTCATAAAATTTTACAAGAATCTCATTTTTATGACTTGAAATTTATCATATTTACATAACACGCCTCAAAATTATTTAGAAATGTCAAGTATACCTCTACATGAAATCCCATAAAACAGTACAAACCAATGCATATAAATGAGTTTCTATGATGGTGTCATGAACAAACACAAACAATAGATCATGATAAACCCTGGTGGCCTTGCACAGGCTCGGTTTCACTCAATAATCATTACAAGTCATAATGTCTAGGACTCATGTAAATTTCCTAATAATCCCACAATCCATGTTTCAGATTTGGTAATCACTACATCGGGTTACAGGGTAATCTATAATCGTAATGCAACACTAAAGCAAAAGACAAGAATCAGACTAAAAGAAGAGGACAACCAGGGGGTGACAAACCTAAAAACCTAACCCAAGGATAGCTAAATACTATTATTATTTCAAATAATAACCCAATCTCATATGGGTAAGCCAAAGCCTATCTGGAGTCCGTAACACAAGCATACAAATACTGGGAAAATAGCTCAAATACAAAAATGATAATTTCTTAGTAGGAGCCAAATGTTGCACATAAAGCTATTATTATAGCCGAAGTTAAAATCAGAGTAAAAAAGGCCCACAGGCTTGGTGAACCAAAAACTCCAAACAAAGGGTATCAAAACATTCCACTCATTTCTTGGATCATATACCCAAAATTTGGAGTAAAGAAAACCTAAGAATGAGCTAAAATAAATGAAATAAACTAAAGAAAGAACTTGGTGAAATTTGGGCAATTATGGATGAAACTTAGTTAAACTAGTGGAAACATTCAAATAATTGAAGAAAAGCTGAAGAAATATGACTCCAACATTCTCAAGGTCACATGAAAAACCCAAGGTTTATAAAAAAAAGGTCTTAACTTTTTACTTTTAAAGATGACGAATATGGATGAAATTCGGGTTTTTGGGGTTTAAATATTGCTAGAGATTTACTCTTCATGATTGCGATATTATTCTTCATGATCGTGAAGAACAAGTTCTGGGGGGAAAGTGGTCAAGGGTTGATTACTTTAATCACGAAGAAGGATCCTAGTCAACGACCCCCATAAACCCTTCACGATTATGTAGCAGGGAAGATTAACCCTCTGTGGTTGTATGGACAGGCCGAGATCGAGAAGAGGAAATGCCCAGGCGCCAGTTGACAGTAAGTTCAACCAAGTTTCTAATATGGAATGTTCATTTACACTGACTTAGAAATAAAAACAAGACAAATGTTCTACATATACAAAAATAACTTTCCAGACTCAATGACACAAAAAAAATTACAACCTATGATTTTTTGGAATTTTTTTTTGCTAATGTCAATCCGCGACCTAAATTTCCATAATTTTAACTGAGTACCTAAAATGATCCTGGATAATTTGGGACCTAAAAATTAGCTCACCTAACCCAAACTCAATATTTTAGAGTTGATGGTGTAGTCGAATTTTTAATTCGAAGCTTCGATCACCTGAAGTTGAACAAAATCAAACCTTTGAACTCCAAAATACTTAAATAATGAAAAACCAGATAAAATCATAAATATAGATTCTTAATATAAACTAAGAGTTCTTCTATACAAAAAATACACATTTTGAAGCTAACCAAACTATTGGGATTTGATTTTCAGTTCATTTTCAGAGAATTTTGACTGAAGCCAATAATTTAAATAGTTAAGGTCTAAAATAAGAAAACAAACATAACTACAAAATGAATGACCTGGGAGACGAACCACTGGATTTGATAAGTCATAATTGACTTGGGGCCGCTATCTAAAATCACTAAAATACAAGAAAATGTGATAACATAAAAGTGACATGAAGAGTCATTACAACATTCACTACTAAAAGACTTTCATCCTCAAAAATGAGAGAAATAAAGTACTTAGAGGCAAAAACATATGTGAATATTAAGCTCATAAGTCGGTCGATCTCCCAATTAGCGTTTTAAACAACAAGATCACTACACTAGACCTTAACTATCAAAATCTCCCTAGATCTAAACTTTGTCACCGTTCTAGACAAAATAAGCACCAATTGCTCTACCATAAACTAACTCTCATCCACTTGACTCAAATCATACTGAAGCATATAGGACTCATTAGTAATATACCACCTCAACATAGATACATAGAATACTAGATGCACAGTTGAAAATATCAATAGCAAAGCTAAGTAATGCTACCACTATAATCGAGGATCTCAAAAGGGCCAATATACCTAGGGATGATCTTTATCATATTAGCAAACCTCACCACCCCCTTTATGTTTGATACCCACAATATTACTTAGTCACCAATACTAAATTCTAAAGGATGATATTGACAGTTTTAATAGCTCTTCTGCTTACTCTGGGATGCCCGTAGTCTATCTTGTATCAAACGAACTCTATCAAAGCATCCTAAAGTAAGTATATATTAAAACCCATCAAACCAACCAACTGGTGATCAACACCATTTACCATACAAAGACTCTAAAGGTGCAATCTAAAAACTCGAGTGCTGGTTGTTGTTACAAGAAAACTCTACTAAAGGTAAGTGTTAATCCCACAAACCACAAAATTGAAGAACACAATCTTACGACATATCATCCAAGACCTAAATAGTCCTCTTTAGACTTATCAACTGTCTGCAGGTAAAAATGTATACTGAGGTGAACCTCTTGTCACACCCCGACTCCATATCCTAGATAGGAAAGGGTTCTTAGGACCACAAACGACCTATGTTAAGCCTGTGTAAATGGGATAACTAGTAAAAAGTTAAGTATAGTAAAAACCATAGAAATAACAACAGTGATGGTATGATGAGAAAACTATGGAACATATATAATGAAGGAATATGAAATAAATAAAATTCAAAATTTGTGCACTCTTAACACTAAACACTATATATGAAAATCCTTTACTAGATAAGATGAAAATGGATAGAATAAACCTCCAACTCACAAAGAATTAATAATGGATTAAATAGTCTAAAATAAATAAAAGGATCAGGAAAGCTATTAGATGGTCATTAAGGCTCTCAAATCATGAGGAATCACCAGGATATGTATGTTGAATGGAGATCCAAGCTTACCTAGATCAGGATATAGATGGCCTGAATCACATTATAAGACAATATAGGCATAAGAAGTATGAATTAATACTTTATGATGAACTGAGTATGTGAGATATACAATATTTCATGATAAGGTAAAATAATGTGTTGAATAAGGTTAATAAAAAAGGATGCATCATAAAGGTAAGAAAAATTAAAATGCGTTGAACCAAGTTGCATAACTTTGAGCTAGAAGCATAGAGCATAATATCAAACTAAAACATGACATAATGATTTAAAACTAATGTATCATGTATCTTTAGGATATAAAGTAATAAAACATACTATAAGAATTATATGTTCTATGAAAAACATTAACTAATGTAGTATGAGAGTTTCTCGTAACCAACATAAACCATATGAGCTACATGGATTCTAGCGTACAATACTCCACACTGAAAAGAATAGGTTATAACTTGCCAAAGTTAGAAATAAGTATTAAAGATCCTCAGAGGCCATTGAGGGCTATACATAAACCTATGTGGGCAACATACCTATGGAACATGGATTATCTAGAACCCTCATTTTCTTGGTGCTAAATAATGCTCCTAAAACATGTACTATAATGATGCTCAATCATAACTATTGGACATATCTAGATGCCTAAAACTTTCCATAGTTATAATGGCATACATAAATGTCATACTAATTACGAAACTTACTATTTTGATCCTGGGATCCATATCATATCATATTTTATGTTTTTATGCTGGAAATCATAGATTGGTCATGATACTAAAATCACACTTCTTTGAAATAAAGAATGCATAAGGTGAAAGTTCATGTAGTTCATCCAAAACTAATAAATCCATGTAAAGTTCATACTAAGTCATGTCATATGCTCCAAAATCAAATGTAAAACTGAAAGTTTGGCAATCATGCATAATTGTAATAGTAAATATCATAAGAGACAATAGAGAACAAAACATATCTTAAATCATTGATTTTTTTTGAGACCTTTTTTGAACCCATACTAATTTGGTCGAAACCTATGAGACGTTAGGCATGTCATTGAAAGGATATCCCCATTGAATAACCACATGCCTTAGTTTGATGACTTTGAACTGATGATTAACATGGAATCTTTCTTTCCCTTATGTTTGAAGAAGAACCCCAGATTTAAGAGAGGACTTATCAGATTTTTGAGAGCTTAAGTATGTGAATAAGATATTTGGCTTAGTATTGGTGTATATGTTTCCCCTTGTATTAAAATAACAATTTAGTAGTATATTAGAGTGGAAAGGAATTTACAAAAATTTCCCTCATTAAAGTGTTGAGTTTCCTAGGTAGAGAATCGTATTGGCCACATAGGGCTCATACAGCTCGTACATCTGTTGTATAAGCTAAAAAGTCTTTTTTGGATAACTTACATACAGACCATATGGGTAGTTGCACAACATTTCTTAAGATTTACCCTAAATCATACTCTTTACCATGAAATCTCATATGGGGCTTATGTCTTTGATATGGTCCGTATGGGTGATCCTATGAGGGGATTTTGAAAAAGGAGAAAATTAAAGACTCGAAATTACATTAAAAGAACCATATGGTCCATATGGACTCCATACAGTAAGTAGGGTCCAAAAGGATTTAAGATAGAGAAACATAAACCATAAAGGTAGTCTCCCAGAGGCTCCAGGATGGCCCATATGGATGCACTACGGGTAGTATAATGGCTTGTTAACACCTGGGATTAGCTTGGAAGTTCTTATTCCTAGATTCTTAGTCTGAGAACTAAGTTTATTATAGTTTTGAGCACTAAAATCTGGGAAGGGGGGGGGTTTACAAGATCTATCTCTTTGGATCATTCTTCCTTGAGTGGAGGCTAAAACTAAGAAACTTAAGAATAAACTCATACGAATGAATCCTCAAAAAGGTAAAACTGAATACTGAGTTGAACATGAACTAAGAAGTGATAAGGATAAAGTTGGATGTTAAGTAAATCACAATTATAATATCTATCTGAACTGAAGCATAATACATGCAAGGTACCAATTTTTATACATGAAGCCATACTAGACTGACAGGAAAAATTAAAGCCTAAGAGAATTAACTATATAATAGAACAAGGAATTGTTACCTCAAGATAACTGGAAATAGAGGAAATAAATGGGGGTATATATCCATCATACCTTATTCGACTACCCAATTATCTCCCTCAACAAACTAAGTCATCCAAAGGACTTTCACTGAAGGCACCTATCTATTCTTGAGTTTTCAAACCCACTGATCTAGAATATAAACTAGTACTTACTTGTACGATAGGATATCCTTCACATCCACACTACCTATAGGAATATTAAGTAATGGATATACAATGCACTTTCTCAATACGGATACATGGAAATCTTGATGAACTGATGTAAACTTTATCGGTATGTCTAACTCGTATCCTACCATGTCTATTCTCTTCACCATTTTATATGGGCATATATAGTGGGAACTGAGCTTTACTTTATTTCTCGAATCTCATAACTCCCTTCATTGGTGAAACTTTAAAAATACCCAATAGTTGACTTTGAATCAAGGTCTCTTCTTCACACACCTGCATATCATTTTCATGCCAGAATCTCAAACACTTAGGGCACACCTCTTAGTTTATGGTGTTAAAACTTCAACTATTGATAGTTGGGAAACACAGCCAAAAAATCTTTTGTGTCCCTCTTCATACCATTCTACTAGTAGATTTCCCTCAAGTCTCTGAGCATCTTTGTAGAATATAGATAAATATAATTTTAGAACTATCGGATTCTTCTAGAATTTTTTATCTTAGTCTATCAATATCAAGAACACCATCTCCCCTTTGGAAAAAGCCTCAACTTTTTTTACAAGGATATCCCCCTTAAGCTTAAGAAAAACTGATTCATTATCATGTTTTTCATTAACCTCAACTATGAAGGAGGACTCTGAGAATTCTAAAACAATACGCTTCCATCATTTTAGTCAACTAGATACACACCCATATCTCATACTTAATATGGGTCATATTACCTAAAGACAAACTTCTCCAAGGATCAACAACTATAGTTTCCTTACCAAATTGTAAAGCATACTTATATAATAATCCTTTAGAAGTTCTAACTATTTTATTTAGAAAATATTCAACTTCTTCTGGCTGAACACATACTGCAAGATCTTGCGACCCATAAACACATCCATATAAGTATTCTAGAGGTAGTTTCTCCAGATCTTCAAGGCAAAAAAGACTGCAATAATCTTAATTTTATAAGCGGGATAAATATTCTCATTGGTATTAAGCTGTTGGGATGTATAAGCTATCACCTTACCCTTTTGCATCGATGCACAACCAAGCCCAATAATTAAGGAATCAAAATTTACTATGAAACCATTTTTCCATCTACAAAGGTCAACATTGGGCTCAAAGTTATTTTAGTTTTTAACTCTTAAAAGCGTTTCTCAAAAATGTCGGACCACTAGAATTTCACCTCTTCTAGGCCAGTCTGATCAAAAGGTGCATTAATGGAGGAGAAACTTTTAACAAATCTTT
>JBDJHY010154251.1:0-12790 GCA_039654485.1 Withania somnifera
AACAGGTAGGCTCCATGGGTCTATCTCTAGGCTTATAGCTTTAATAACTATACTAAATAGCATCCTTCTGTTGGGTAGCTAGGTTGTATAGTACCTTGTACCATTTTTTCATCTGTTGCATATTGATATTGATATTTTGGCACCCGAGTGATATGAGTCCAGAGACTTGGTAGTTGGTTAGAGATACCTGTGCAGGGCATATGATGTGGATATTTCATGGTTATATATGATATATGATATATATATATATATATATATATATATAGATAGATAGATAGATAGATAGATAGATAGATAGATAGATATATGTTGTTGATATGTTGTACATTCATGATGCGAGAGGCCGATCCTAAGGCTCCGATGAGAGTGCATTGGGGCTGGGTAGTATCACCAAATGAATTATGAGCCATGATGGCTAACAGATGATTTGATGAGAAAAGTTTAATAGCGGTATAAGGAAATAGATGGAAACACTTTAATAATAATATAAGTAATGATCTTTTACTGCTTTAGCCTCGTATCGTATCGAGTACCCAGTAACATTGTTTGCACTCATTTTAGTCCAAGCTTTACCTCCTAGCACTTGAAAGTATCTTTTACTAATAAATGTTGGGACTTGAAACCGACTCCGTTCGACATTGAGTACAGTGCTGAGACTTCAGACCACCATCGTATGGTAGTGAGTACAGCTTCTTGTCACATATGGTACTATTGGTTGTGGAAACATGATGATATTGATTTACTAAGGACCTTAGGTGATACTACCATACACCGGTCTTTGTACGCTTGACTTTCTAAGTACGGTTAGCGGATATTATTGATATGAGGTACAAGCTGCAGTCGGGATAATATTGATAAGAGGAAAAGGTGCCGGCAGAATGACATTGATGTGGGGCATAAGATGCCAGTTGTGATTTATTGCAGTTCTAAAATTAGGATGTGAGGTTCTGATAACGATCGTTTGTATGTTACTTTCTTGCACTTGTTTTCTTCAATGTGCTCATAGACCGGATGGGGGATCTATGGGAGAGTATGTTTGTGGTGTACAGTGTGCTTCCTTATAGGGGAGTTGTCAGTGTATAATTGATTTACTTTATTATCCGTATTACTGTTGAGTTGTCTTTATTGGTTACTTGTTGTTTCATGTTATGTAGGATTAGTGCTTTACAATCTTATTAAGTTATTTATCCTTTCACTTAAGGTTACTGTTATACCGACCATGTTATACTCCTATCTTCTTTGATTCCTATTCATTATGTTAACATTTGTTGTTGCAAGGATTTCGGGTACATTTTCTTCCATTGCATGAGATCTTGTTATGTGATTAGTTAGCGATATCAGTCTATGTGATACTTGATTTGTAATTGAGTTGTTAGTTCCCGTATTGTACTATTTTCTTCTGTGACCCTTTTCTTATACTCTGACTGCTTTTATTATTGTTATATGCTCAGTGGGACCTTGAAGCCTACTGGGTATAGGTTGCTTCGGCAACTTGTACTCATACTACACTTGCACATGTGCAGATCCGAGTGCAGGTCCCAGTTCGTGATACAGGCAACTGTTCATTTGAATCTTATTCATATCAGAGATTCAGGGTGAGCTTGGCATCCACCTTGTCGCTGATTCTCTTCAGATTTATGTTTTATTACATCTGCATTGTATTTCAGAGATGCAGTTGTACTAAACTTATTTCAGTTTTATCATTTTTGTACTTAGTGGTTCATTTGACACTGATATCGAATTTTGGGTAGATTATGTTACTCTTTAAGACTTTTGCTTACTATTATCTTTGATTTTGAAATAATTTCGCATTTGATGTAGTAGTCCTCCGCTTCAGCTCTGGACTACGGGATTTGGTTCTCCTATTGGTGGTATAGTAGGTGCTATCATGATCCGTAAAATTGGGTCGTGACACTAACGATGGATGGATGACGACTGTCTTGAGGGAAAAACTAGTCATATAGGAATAAAGTCAGGTGGAACCCTGTAATGGTTGGAAACACTAATTGCACTTGGTATTGTGCCAAGCTTTGGGAACTCAAGCATTGTTGTACCAAAAAGCAAATTTGATCATAATTAGTAGGCTAGAGATGCACATAACATAAAACTTGACACAATTGGAAATTGGTTTTAATAATGAAAACCATTCAATTTGTCCATGATTATAAATCAATTGTTGTGTAACATTAGTCAAACCAATGTGTCATGTGAGGTGAGGTTTTCTTCCATGTTCCATGTGTGCATTTTAGTCTAGAACTTGCCTTGAATGTTATTTAAGCAAAATGAAAGCATTGCTCATATTGGAAGATGATATAGGCCTTCTTTTCTTTGTTTGGTATATTTTAGCCCACTCAGATATTGTCTCACTAATAGCCCCTTCGAACCTATTGCCTATTCTTTGGTAGCCGTAATTTTGCTCTAGTCCTTTTTGTTAAATTCCTAGTTTTTGCACCTTGCTTCCTTGAGCACTATAGGATAGACTATGGGTTTAATTGCTTAATCTAAATGAAGGAAAGTTGAGCAGAAAAAGGTGATAAATGAGAGTAGCATGGTAAGGAGGCCCTTTGTATAGGATGTGATATAACAAGAAAACGAAGAAAAAAAGAAAGTATTATGAAATAAAAAAAGTGAGAAAAGCATTCTTGATGAGATGAGATAGTTAGTGAGAATTAAAGAGAGGGCTAAAGAAAGGATAGAATAAGAAGATAATGGGTGTGAAAGTCTAGAAAGATGCAAAATGCTTCGAGAAGTGAAAGTCACTATGAAATAGTCTGCCTACCTTACATTAGCCAACATTACAACCCACTAAAGTCCTACTTGATTCTAGGCAACCATGCTTAATTAGTAGTGATGTACATGATAGGCAAGATTATGGTACTTGGAGCATGCTTGTAAATTTTGTTCATGTGAGTGTGAGATGTGTTCTTTGATGCTAAGTTCTTAAAGTATACTCAATTTTGTGAATTGATGTCTGTGGACTATTCTTTCTTGTGAGGGCACAATTGGGGAGACATGGATGGTACATAATTGATTGGTCGCATCAGTGTTTCAAGTTGAGAGCAATTACTTTTCTTTTTGAGGGTCTTATTGATTGTTACTGGATACTATCATTAAACCACACAATTAGCCTATTTTAGGGGATATTTGGAGCCTACATGGATGAAAATCAAGAGAAAATAGAAGATGGAATGACTGGAGATCGTATGAGAAAGATAAAAGGAGAAACAAGCTAATCACGACTAAGATCACGACGTAATGAGTGTCTTATCATAATTTGGATCACGTCATGATCCCCTATTAATTTCACTGGAAAGTTATCTTCTTTTAGGTTTAAGTTGTAGGTGAAAGGGTAATTACATGTGGTGACCACATAACTCTTTTAGAGGAAAATTTGAAGGAGGGAAGAAGTAATTTGGAGAAGAAAACAAGGAGAGAAGGAAAAGAAAGCAACCTAAGGTTACATTCTATTTATATTCCATTGTTTAACAAGACTATTGGTAGGTTATTATGAGTTTTTGTGGCTAAAATCCCTTGTTCTGGGGTTGTGGTTGAATACATGATTGTTGATGTTGGTTTTATATAGACAATTTTATTTCATCTCATATTAATTATTCTTACTCTACTGATTAAATCTAATTAATGATTGGTCACTATTAGAATATATCTAGAACTCTAACAGTGAACTAATTTGGGAATCTGAAGAGTAGAACGAGAGCGTAACTAGGGAGATCATATCCAAATTATGATAGATTTAGCTAATTGAATATGAATTGAAACTAAGACGAGATCTTGTACATAGTTAACTTGGTTTAATAGGGATGACATCTATAATGCACCTACACTAAATTATCACATCACCACTCAATGAAGTAGTTGTGAGGTTGGTATAGATAGTTGATTTGAGGATGATTAACCCCTAATCTATAAGTTTAACCATTGAAACAACAATTAGAGAAGTATAATTTGTCTATGTGAATTGAGATCACGCATTATCAATCACAAAAGTAGCTAAAAAAACCCTCACACTTGGTGTTCTTATTAATAGGAGAGAATAGTATGTAAAATATATCTAATCAATAATAATGCATAATAATAACCTAATTCTTCAATATATAGAATAGGGGTACAATTTTAATATTTGATACTAAAGAATAAATTCCACTCATCTTTGAGCAGCACATTGGATAAACCGTCCACCACTGGGTGGTTCGTCTATTCCATTCATCCATCACAAGCTTCCGGCAGTAACGATCCTAACAGACGGTGCCACGTTGGATGAGCCATCCAAGGTTGGGTGGTTCATCCATTCTTTTGTCTCCTTTTTCCTTTATAACTAATACATCTGGCCTCAGACGGTAGCCTATGGATGATCTGTCCAAGGCTAGACAAACCATCCCTTTTTAGACGGTAGTTGGGCTTTACAAATACTTTTGATCTCCCAGGTCGGTACATCTTAGGTGAACTATCCAGGGCTAGACAAGCAATTCAGTTTATCTTCAAAACTCCATTTCTTCATAAATCTTCTCCAAAGTTCCAAAATCAAACTTTACCTTGTACAAACATAGAAAGCACATCAAATCTCACAAAAGTTACTCAACAATATGTATTTATTCATAGTTTTAAGTTAATTATGTGACGTCAAATATCATCACATCAGAAGATCGGGTAATGACATAGATATTGATATTATTGACATAGACTCTACAAGGGTCTGATTATAATAAAGAAATATTGAGATAGTATGTGGTGACGGCCTCCATGGACCTTATAAATTTTAGCTGGAGAGCAATCGGATGAGGGGTATATGGGGGAGTACAGGTATACGGGTTAAGTCCTTCCATGGGTCCTTCCTTCTAGATCTACGGGTACCAGAGGAGGATCATACATTTTTTTAACGAGCATCATCATATCATGTTGCATTCTTCTATCCTTATTTGTTGTTTGTTGCTTGCACTCTCCAATTGTATGGGCTGTCTGAGGGTTTGTTTTCCTCTGGTTGTATTCTCCGGTATATGGGTTCTTATTGGAACTTTTAGTTGCTTATTTCATTATTATATAGGTTTCATAGATATATATCAATTGTTGATTTCTTTTCCTTTGGGTTTCATTCTTGCCTTGTATTATTCATGATTACATGATATTATACTTCATTTGCTCTTGTTTTATTATTAAGGTTACTAATATACTTCCATATTCATTTATTTTATATTCTCTTTTTAGTTGAGCATGGATTCAAGTACGTTTCGATTCTTTTTTCTAAGTCTCCAATACTTGTTAGCTAGCTCTACAGAATTGTTTATTTTCCTATGTTCTATTTAGCTACTCCTTTCGTGTTTTGCTCTACTTGTTTGATTTATGTGACCTTTTTCTTTCATTATCTGTCTATTTACTCCTTTAGTTTCTTATATGCTCCCAATCGGCCTATGATGACAAATAGATACCCGATTGTTTTGGCTATTTGGTACTCCTAATATATTTTTGTATCTTTCTGGTGCATATCCTAGTACGAGCATTTAGCGTGGATTTTTAGGTTCGTGCTTTATTTTGGATGATTTAGAGGTAGAGATGATTCCTCGCATACGGAGTTTATTTTAACCGTTTTTTATCTTTATGTTCTGTCATTTATGTCGACACAGATGTACTTCTCATTCTTTGATTATTGTAGTAGCCTTTTACTCAGACGTAGTAGCTCACTATACTCGTTTATCAATTTTAGGATTTAACTGTTGTATTTGACTTCCACTTTATTTGTTCCCTTATATATATGTCATCTTACTCCTTATTTCTTAATTTCTTCTTTTATATTACTGCGTCGTGGTTCACCTACAGCGGCATGTAAGTTCCCTCATGACCTGAGATATCGGGTCATGACAGGATTATTCTCTTCCTTTGCTTTACTTGCGTTTGTACTCATATTTTTTGTTTCATAGAAAATTAATTCTCTAGTAAATGAATTTTTATACAGAGTTCGACTTAACACGCGTGCTCTTCACCTCATATAAATTTAACTATAAACATTCTTATTTCCTTAGCTTTTAATTTTTTATTTTTTTTTTGTTATTTTCATTAATCAAATTAATACGGTGTTGTCTCATTCAAAATAATATCATATTAAATTTAGTTAATGAAAAAAAGACAAGAAAGAAAAAAACAAAATAAAATCAGTTTTTTTAATAAAAGAAAATAAGAATACAAAATTAGTTAGAACTCAATAACTAAATATCAATTCCAAAAAAATTAAAAAATTATTTACAATTTCCATATTATTAAATAGGTACCGATAATTATAATTTCAAAATTAATAATTATTTAAGATAACTTGATAAAGTTAATTGACTTTTAAAGGACAAAACAAAGTTGAGCGACTATTGAGACCAATTACGTAAAGTTGAGTGATCATCCAAGATTCTAACTCTGGGAATGAGATAAGTTATCCCACAATATATATGAAATAGTTTATCCCATTATTATAATATAAAAGTTGAGGTAAATAATTATGAGAATAAGTAAATACCCCTAATCAAACTCAAACTAAAACAATCATACATTTTATCTATTATCTCTCATACCAAATGACTCATAAAAAATGAAATCCCGGCTTACCTATGTACGTCCAATACCATCTAATTAAGCAAGCCCTGGATGTATGTTCTCATGGATAATTGTAATGACCCTCACTTTCATTTTTGGCTTTTGTCATAAAATTATTATGTTACCCTTTTCAATAATTGACACTTATCACATTTGATCGATTTGGGTGGTTAGTTTTAGAACTGGGGTGAAAATTTTAGATTTTTGAGAAAAATTAATTTTGAAATGCTTTTAAGTTGAAATAATTTACTTTAGTGAACATTTAGAGTTACAAGACTTCAAATGGTATTCTATCAGTTCCATTAGCTCCAAATGAGGAATTTGGCCTAGAAAGACCTTCTTTTTCAGTCTTTTCTTTTCATGGTGAATTTAGACCATTAGACGAGATAGAATGGAATTTAAGGACTAAGCTTGACTATGGTCAGTGTTTGAAGTTCAAGTGATCAAATTCAAATTTTTTTAATTCTGTTAACTTCTAAGGGATATTTTCAATCTAGTATGACACATAGTTTTGATTCCGGGATTGTCATTTTGAGTTTTGGGGACTAGACAAGATAATTATAATTTTAACCCTTAGTTTAGACTCTTAAACATTATCGTTTCAAGGAGACCTCGAATCCGTATTATAATGATCCTATTTAGTTTGAAATTTTGTTCTCAATTTAAATTTATGGTTTCTTTATAAGGGGTTTCAAGTGAATCTAGAGGGTCAATTCAAACTTTATAAAAAAATCCTGAGTTTTCATCGTCATACTAGTCGTATAAGGGTCATACGGACAGTGATAAGGCCATACGGCCCATATGGATGGTTATGTAGGCCTGTAGCAACCTTCTCATACAGTAACTATCTTGAACTTTTATCATGATTTAGTGAAAGATAATTTAGTCTTTTAATATAATTTTAAAGCCCGTGTATATATTTTAAATCATTTTCTACCATTTTTGGAAACCTAAAGCCTTCTACAAACATCTTTTGGAGATCTTTTACTCTTTAGAGAAAATTTAGAGGCTAGGGTTTGAAAGATTGAAGATCTTGGTAAGATTTCTCACCCAAATTCATATTATTTTCAAATCTACAATCATGATTTATATTTATTTCTTGATTTTGAAAGAATTGAATTTGTGGTTCTTGAACCTAAGCTTTTAAAGTGTAAATTGAGGTTTTAATTATCAAATTGAGCCCGAGTTTGTATAAAAATTGATACTTGAACTTTCCTAAGTATGGGTGACTTTAATTTCAAAGAATTTCTTAGTTTTATTTTAGGGTTTCGGGCTCAACTTTATGGGGTGATTTTTTTCTCTACTTTAAAGTATATCAATATGTTAATTGTTCTTTATGATTTCTTATGAGTAACAAATATTTGACTAGATTTCACGGCTTCAAAGGCATTAAGGAAATTAAAGGCTCAAGTTTGACTTTATTTCTTCACTCTAAGGCAAGTGGAGCTTCTACTAAACATCTTAGGTGCTTATGTGTTAGTTTCTTGTAATTTGGAGTAATGGAAACTACTAGGGGTTTTCGTATAGATGAAGTGATGAGTGTTCATTCAGACACCAGAGTCAAGCATGTGAGATTAAAATAAAAGAATAAAAGTGAATATAAATTTCTTAATTATTCGATTTCTTTGTTAAGTTGAGATATTGTGTAGCTTTGAAATGCCCATATGGGCTTATATGCACTTGGTTGATTATTTATTGGATATTATGTATTTGTGTGGGGTTTAAGTGTCTCAAGCTGATACTTTATTTTATGTTTTTCTCGTATGAGGGACTTATTTTTTTACTTGACTACATCGTGCCACATTTCATATTTCATATTGTATTGCTTATTTGTGGTTGGATTCTGGATCATTGAATAAAATTAAGGTACTTGGAACATAATGGTATGTGATACAAAAAAAAAAAGGGCTAAAATGTGATTTACGGCAGTGTCATGATATATAAATAAAAAATAAATACAAAAGGGTGATAATATAAAAGCATGGGCTGATATGTTATTTTTGGCATTGCTAGAGAAAAAGAAAGGACTAAGATGTTATTTTGGTACTGGAATGATATATGTGAATCGAATACCATAGGTCCTGACTGTCCAGATATTGGAAGTAGGTGCATATCATTAGGATAAATATGCATCATACTAACTAATATGACATTACATTTCATAACACGCTCATTGATTGGTGCATGTGATTAGCTTATCTATTTTTTCAATTGATTTTATTTGTTTACATGGTTGAATTCTCCAATTTATTACTCTTGTTCATATTTCACTACACTTGTTAACCACTTGTCGTGCTAATTGAATATCATAATTTCTTTATCATGGATCTTTAACTTATTCAACTAGTTAATTTTACTTGTTATTGCCTCTTGCATACTCTTATTTACTTAACGTTTCTTTTTGCCTCATTTATCCTAGATACTATACTTGATAATGCTAAATAACTATTCTTACTTGTTGTGACATTACACTACCTCTTTCCTTATTATTGAATGATATTATTAGCCTGAGGTGGCATATAATAATTAGCTTATTGCACTTGGTATTATAATCCTGATGGTAACATAGTTGAGAAGGATTGGTGATTGATGATGATTTATTGAGAAAAGCTATATATTGGTATGAGATGAGAAAGAAAGATAGATTATAATTGTGATGAAAGGGTAAAGAGTATGTGAAAATAATTAGGTAGTGGTTTCTTTACCTTGGCCTATGTAGTTTATAATTCATCCCATAAGTGTACTTGTATGGTGGGGTCTAATATGGGTGTTGAGGGACCCCTTCCACTAATCAATGACACGAATAGTGAGATGTTCCCATGGGTCATGAATTGACTCGAGAAGGGAGGCATGCACCTTTATGGTTCAAGGATAAGATTGTGGTAACTTACAATTGATTCAAATTTGAGTTTACTTTGATGGTGTTGATACTTTAGCTGTTTAGATTCCTATGAGGTGATATTTAATACTCTATCTGTTAAGATGCCCTATGAGGAAATTCTAATATCTATTTAATTGGATCAAGATCAGTTACTTGTAGATTCTGATATTGTAAATTTATTTCTGATATTCCCCCTTCATGCTTTATCATTATAATATTCTACTGGGTGTATCATCAGTTTGTAGGTTGTAGTTATTGGAGGTTCAGTTAGTGTCAAGGTTAGGTGCTCTTCACCACTTTGTATTAGTGGCAGCCAAGGATATTTTTGATCACCCAATGTTTTTTGGTACTCACGCTTGTTTTTTCTACATTTTTTGTGGGTGTGTATCTCAACGTAGTCTGACTTACCATTCTAGTTTAGAGCCCAAGGTTCTATTCTAGGAGTATATATGAGGTAGCTGCTTTTATACCAATAGATTCATAACCTTTTTAAATTCTGTCTTTCTTTGTATTAAGGATTTGAGAGATTTCAAGACATATATTATTTTCACTAGATGTTGTAGTAATCTATTATCATTTCTTGTACACAATGACTTTAGGTTTTGGTAAATGGTTTATTATATTGGATTTTATATGTAAAGTATGTCTGCTCGGTTACTCAATTTATTTTTTGCATTTACTGTAACAGTATTGAATAGGATTATCAATCAATATGAGGTGAAGCAGGTGCCATCACAATTGAATTTTGTGTCATGACAATTTGGTATTAGAACACTAGGTTCATAGTGTTCACATTGTACAAGCTAAAGTTTAGTAGAGGCCCGTGGATCGATGTTGAGATGTCAATTACTTATCTTCGATGCACTACAGAACTTTTAAGAAAATTTTCCCTTTTTTTATTCTCTCATTTTTATCTTGCATGCATTATCCATTTGAGTATTGAGTCATGGTTTGTTCTTTGATATATGGTTAGGACCATAGCTATAGTTAGAGATGAGACCATCCCTACCCCTATAGATGAGGTACTAGTTAAAGGTAAGGATAGAGTATGAGCACGAGGTTGAGGCAAAGATAGATAATGGGGTGTAGAGCCAGCTAAGGGGTGGGCCAGAGTGTCTTCCCCAGAGCTCGAGGTTAATATTGATATGGGGCAGGTTCCAGCTATGTATGTTGTTGCACTACTTCTTCGAAGTACTTTATTAAGGTTGCTAGGAGTTCTAAAGAGTATGGCACTAAGTAAGGGTACAACAATCATACTCCAAGATTCATAGGCTAGGGTGGGGGCTCAGACCCCAAATTAGCATCAGGTTATGGTGGGTCAGACACCAAATAATGGGGTGCCATTATAAAGTGTTAGAGCTACGGGGGTGATTAGAGTTGTGTTATCATATGATGAGTAATTTTGATATGAGAAGTTTAGAAACATGGATCCACCTCAATTTCATGGTGGAAGGGTTGGGGATGCATATAAGTTTCTAATCACTTACCGAAAGTTACTTAAGAGTATGATATTGGTTGACATACATGGGGTACACTATAATACTCTCCAGTTGAGTATTTCAACATATTAGTAGTGGCAATCATACATAAATAATATACAACTAGGATCTTTTCCAGTGACCTAGGAGGTGTTTTCCCAGTATTTTAATGATAGACTTGTCCTTTTGAGTATGATAGAGAAGAGCAAGCTGCAATTTGAAAGGTTTCTAAGTATGAGACCTTCTTTTTTACTTATTTAGTTATTCTAGAGTGATTCTTTTAGATCCAATGAGAGATATTATAGGTTCATGGGGATTTTAATATACTTTTTATATTTCTATGTTTAGGGTATCTCAATAGGGAGCCTCTTTTTATAAGGTGGTTGAGGCCACTAAGGAGATCGAGCTTATAGAGAAAAAGTATATTTGGGATTTGAGGGATAAGAGATCATGAACTTCTGATCAATATTTAGGTACTTCATCTAGAGGTAAAGGCTTATTCAGGAGGGGTGGCTTCTTCTAGCATTGTGGGATGGTTTAGTCAGTTATGCATGCATCCTATGGTAGTCATGTTGGTTGTTGGTCATTTAGTTTAGGATAGGTTTCTCATGGTTCTCAATATAGGTAGATAGGTTGTGGTAGTTATTTAGGTTCTTATGGTTTGTCTTAATAATCCATGATTATAAGGTTTTATTATACTTGTGGGGATGTGGGACATTTGATAAGCTCTTGCCTGCAGAAGATTTAGACAGGATCCCGGCCCATTTCTCATGATCCAACTAGAGCACCAGCTTCTCCAGCTAAAGGTTGAAGTAGATCATAAGTAGGTAGAGGTTGTCATACTTCTGGTAGACATGATAGTGGAGAGATAGTCCCATTCAGTGGTACCAGAGGAGTGGTTTAATCTAGTATAATAGAGGTCGGTGTTATGCTTTCTCAAGTAGACTCGAGGTTGAGGCCTTATACGTAGTCATCAGAAGTATCATCCCAGTATTCCAATGACCTACTTCTATGTTATTTGATCCTGGATCTACATATTCCTATATTTCTACCTACTTTGCTTCTAGATTTTATTTGATGAGTGATTCCCTACCTGTGCTATTCGCGTTTCTACTCCCATGGATGATACTTTAGAGGTGGATTGGGTGTACCAATCCTGTATTGTTTCTTTTGTGGGGTATGATACTTGGGTAGACTTGATCATCTTGGATATGTTATATTTTAATGTCATTTTTGGTATGGATTGGATTTCTCCCTATTATGTAGTCTTGTATTGTCATGTCAAGACTGTTACCTTAGTTATTCCAGGTATACCAAAAGGTAGAGTCGAAGGGTTCTAAAGTTTCTTATCCGAGTAAAGTGATTTTCTTCGTTTGTGCTCAGAGATTGGTTGAGAGGGGGCTTCTCTCCTATTTGGACTTAGTTCATGATACTAGTGTGTTACTCCATTATAATCTATCCAGTCGCTCATGAGTTTCAAGATATCTTCTCAAGTGATCTTCCAAGTGCAACACTAGACACAGATATGGATTTTGATATTGATTTGGAGCAGGGCACTAAGCCTATAATTATTACTCCTTATCAGATGGCTCCACAGATTTGAAGGAATGTTACAAGACTTGTTGAGTAAGGGTTTTATTAGACTGGGGATATTCTCTTGTGGTGCTTATATTTTGTTCGTAAAGAAAATTATGGATCTATAAAAATGTCTATTGACTATCGATAGTTGAATAAAGTTACCATCAAGAATAAATGTCAACTTGTTGGACCAAGGTTGGTTCACTATAATCGTCCCTTTATGTTTTGATTGATGACCAAACCGTTAAGTCAAAGATTCAAT
>JBDJHY010154260.1:0-12790 GCA_039654485.1 Withania somnifera
GTAGAGGAAGGGGTCATTGCTATGCATTTTTAGGTAGACTAGAGGCTGAGGCCTCAGATGCAGTGATTACAGCTATTGTCCCAGTATGTCATTGGCCTGCTTCGGTATTATTTGATCCGAGTTCTACTTATTCATATGTGTCTACTTATTTTTCTTTCGAATTTGATGTGATGATAGATTCTCTATATGCTCCTCTCCATGTTTCTACACTTGTAGGAGATTCTTTAGTGGTAGATCGGGTGTACGATCTTGTGTGGTCTCTATAATAGGGTATGACACTTGGGAAGACTTGATTATCCTCGACATAGTAGACTTTGATGTCATTTTTGGTATGGATTGGATTTCTCCTCCAATAAATTCTAAGAACCGCTAGAACCTTTCCACTCAATGCTAAGATTGTTACTTTAGACATGCCTAGTATTCTGAAGATTGAGTGGAAATGTTCTAGAGGTTCTTATCCTAGTAGATTATTTCCTTCCTTCGAACCCAGAGGATGATTGATTGAGGTTATCTTTCATATTTGGCCTTCATTCGAGATACCAGTGCCGATACTCCTCCATTAGATTCTGTACCAGTCGTTAGTGATTTTCCTAATTTCTTTCCTATAGATTTTCCAGGTGTTCTTACTGATCGGTACATAGATTTTTATATTGATTTAGAGCTGATAACTAAGCTCATCTCTATTCCTCCGTACCTTATGGCTCCAGTTGAGTTAAGGAATTTAAGGAGGAGCTTTAGGATTTTCTTGATAAAGGGTTTATTAGACCAAGTGCATCGTCGTAGGGGGCTCTGTTTTATTCGTGAAAAATAAAAATTAGTCTGTAAGGATATGCATTGACTATAGGTAGCTGAATAGGGTTACTATTAAGAATAAACATCCCATTCTCAGGATCGATGACTTATTTAATTAGTTTTAGGGTGCCTCAGAGTTTTTTGAGATTGATTTGAAATCGGTCTACCATGAATTGAGTATTAAGTCTTTGGATGTCCCTAAGACAGCCTCCAGGACCCGATATGGTCACTATGAGTTTTTGGTGATGTCATTTGGGTTGACTAATGCCCCTGCAACATTCATGGAGTTGATGAATGGGGTGTTTCAACCTTATTTCGATTTCGTTTAGTCTATTCGACTCTAGCGATTGAGGGAGGAGCGGTTGTATGCTATGTTTTATAAGTGCTAGTTTTAGATTAGATTAGTGTAATTTTTGAGTGATTATAGACCGATTGACTAAATTTTCTGATTTCATTTTGGTCAAGGTTGATTATACATTTGAGAAGTTGGTAGAGATTTAACTCAGTTAAATTGTTCGATTACATGGTATCCGTGTTTCTATCATCTCCAATAGTGTATCATTGTTAACTTCGCACTTTTGGTGCACTACAGCAAGACTTAGGCACCCATCTTGATATGAGTACAAACTTTCACCTTTAGAAAGATGGAGAATCCAAGCAGACTATTCAGCTTCTGGAGGATATGCTACATGTTTGCATTATAGACTTTGGGAATCAGCGGGATAACTATTTACCATTAATGGAGTTTTTTATAAGAACAACTATCACTCCAGAATCTAGATGGTGCATTTTGAAGCATTATATGGTAGGAAAATTAGATCTCCAATCGGTTGGTTTGAGTTTTTTCATGTGAGGGCCCTTGATAGAGATCTCTTTGTGATTTTAGGGAGAAGTTTTGAGTCATTCAGAGCCAATTATTGACAGCCAGAGCAGGCAGAAGAGTTATGCTGATAGATGGGTTCGACCCTTAGGGTTTATAGAGGGTGATCAAGTCTGAAGTTGTCACCCACGAAGGGTGTAATGAGAATTGGAAAGAATTGAAAGCTTATCCCTTGGTTCATTAGCCTATTTGATATCCCGAAGCATGTTTGAAAGGTGTCCTATGAGTTATATTTTCCACCTAGTTTGTCAGCGCTGCATCCTACATTTGATGTCTCCATTCTTCGAAAGTATATTCCTGATGATTCTCATATTATTCATTAATGGTATATGACATTGGATTTAGATTTCACCTATAAGGAAGAGCATGTGGCTATTCTAGACATGCAGGTTAAGATACTGAGGACCAAGGAAATTGTTTCAGCAAAGGTTAAATGGAAGCATCACCTAGTTTCAGAGGTTACTTGAGAGATTGAGTCTGAAATGCATGCCAAATATCCACAACTTTTTGAGGTTTTCAGTTACTTTCTATTCCCTTATGCTTGAGGAAAAATATGGTTTTTAGTGGTGGATGATGTAATGACCCTGAAGGTCATTTTTGGTATTTCTAAAAAATTATCATTTTACCCTTTTAGAGAGTTGTACCGAGTCATAATTATTCAGTTTGTGGGGCTGATTTTGAAAACAGAGCTAAAACTTGTGAACTTTGAGAATTTTTCAATTTTTGGAAGTCTTTGTATTGAATAGATGGCTTTAGATCTCATTTGGGGTTATGAGTTTCAGAATGGAATTCCATTAGGTCCATCTGCTCCAAAATGTCGAAATTAGTATGGAGGGCCTTCGTTTTTAGTTCTAGCCTTATCACTTTATTTTAGTTTAGTTGGGATAAAATTGAGATTTAAGACCAACGTTTGATTTTGGTCAACATTTAATCATCGGATATAGGTGGAATTCCATCAACTTCGTTGAATTTCAGAGGTCATTTTTGGGCTAGGAGAAGGTTCAATACTTTTTGGAAGTTCCAAAGGTAAATTCACCCTTCTGAGTAAAGTCTCTATTTTTAGTAGCCTTAGCGGTTATTGGGTCAAGGAGACCTCAGATTCATATTTGGATGGTTCTATTGAGATCTGAATGTTGAATTTAGTAGGGTAGAATAAATGGTTTATTTGCACGGGATTCTGAACAAATCCCAAGAATCAAATAAAAGTTAGCATTTTCCTATATAGATGTTGGTGCATGCCTTGACTCCTTATCGCAACCATATGACTTACTGTCGCAATCATGTAAGGGAAGCCCTGGACAGTATTGCGATAGCCTTAGGATTTGTCATCATCGCATAGAGTAAATTTTTTGGCCCATACTTTTTAGTTCATCACTATCGCGTGACCTATTAGTTGAGACCATATAAAGTAAACAAGACCTGAAGTAAAGTGATTACAAATCACTAAACACTATCACATCTCCTTATTTTCACTTTTTTTTACTTTGAGAGCTCACTTGGGGTATTTTCAATGATAGTTTTCAGGTGAATCACTTGGGTAAGTGACTAAAACATTAAGTCTCCAATCACCCGTTAATTATTCCTCGATTATAACATGTAATTTAGTGATTTCAAGGTATAAAATTTTAAGATTTTGTGAAAAATCTTGATATTGAATAATGGAGTTTTGAGGATCAATTACTACCCCGATTTCGATGAAATTTAATATTTATGATCTTTGAAAATTCGGAAACTTTATTTTTTAACAAAAAATTTTGGAAAAATCCATTGAACCTTAGTTTTCATATTTTTGGATGATTTCGGACCTGATTTTAAAATTTTTGATATGGGTATGAAAGTTTGTATTTTTTATACTTATCTTATATTTGATAAGATATAACAGAGTTGGGGAATAATGCAAAGCACCCGCTTGATTATTTCCTCATTTTCTTAATGCAAGAGAAAGGTTGAACCTTTTTCAATGCATTGTAGAATCCTTGTTGTGTTTGTTTTCTTGACATTGAGAGTAACAGGAATTGTTGGGGTGCCCGTGAGAGGCCTTGGTTATGGTGTAGTGATATCATACTTGATCATTTGCCCATGTGGGGGCCTTTTTACTTACTTACTATGGATTTTCCCATGTTGAATTGTATGTCCTTATGTGACATTAGTTGAGTTTTATTTATCTCTTAATCGTAGAGCCTATGGGTGGTCTTGATTATGCATTAATTACCATTACTTTTTTATGACATGTATTTGATATAATTATCACCTACATGCATTTAAATATTGATTGAGAGGCCAGAATAAAGGGTATATGAGGATATGATTAGAAAACCATGTGGTTGATGTATGATTCCCAATATGGTCTCGATGTATAATAAAAAGAAAGACAAATAGGAATATGATATGAAAAAAGAAAATTGGCCGATGTATGATTCCCTATATTGCCATTGATATGACATAAAAAAGGAAAATTGGCTGATGAGTGATTCTCGAAATTTCCATGATATTGATACTTGATACCAAAGCAATGTGGCTGAGGTGCGATTTCTAGTATTATTAAGGTATATGAGATAGAATTGAATTTCACTTTATTGCATGTATTTATGTATACTCGATTGATTTCATATTTTCATGAGCATGTCCATCATAGAGTATATCTCTCATCCACTTTTATATCAAGCTTTGATTCATATGCCTTGACTTCAGTGATTACATTATGAGCCAAATTGAATAATCTAGCAACGTGCTCTTAAGATTGATAATGGATATGTGTCTTTAAAAAAAAGAGAATTAGTAGAAAATGGCTGGAAAGTTGGTGAATTAAAAATGGGTTTAAAGGAATCTAGTTGGAATTTATACTGCAAGGTGATTGTGATTGCTATTAATGGGTTGCTACCTTGGGCTATTCCAATTAATATTCATTCCACATGTTTTCTTCTCGTTTATGTGAGATGTACCCTTTCTACCACGGCCAAACTTGTAGAATGAAGACTAATTAAGGTTCTATAAAATCCACATATAAGGCCTTGGCACGATGAGTGGGGTTTCTCTTCACGAGTTATGAAATGGACTCGAGAGAGAGGTCGGCTTTAAATGCGCTAAGGATTTGTTACACACTTGATAGGAGTTAAGTATATTCTCTTGAATTGACTATTATTGTTTAATTTAATTTATTGTTAATTATTTTGTAAGGTTATTACTGTTATAACCCCCTACCTGTATATACTATTTACATTGATTATAAACTATTGGTGATGTACTGATTTATAGCTTGGAGTCGTGACGATTGTGGTTGAGATGACTGGAGTAGTAGGTGATTTATTCATTGTTTTGTTTTAGTGTTGAGCCAGGGAAGCTTTCTGGGTACCTGTTGTTTATTTGGTACTCACTCCATTTCTTTTCTATACTTGTGTAGGTGCAAAGTTCAGTGTAATTTAATCATTTCTTTCCCAGATCAGTGAGGCTCGAGTGATCAGAGAGTTGAGGTAGCTTTTTGTCATCCAGCAGATGTTCAAACTTTTTTGTTTATATAGTAGATCTTATCTGAGGATACTAGAAATTTTAGACTTATGTATCTTTCGGTTATGTATTTATTATATTATAAGATTGTACTAACTAACACCGATTTCTAGGTGGTTTTATAGTTGGATTTAACATTTGTACCATTTTTTTTCTTCTCACTAATCAATTACTTTTTGCATTTACCCTTATAGATTTATGTTGGCTTACCTGTATATGTGGGTTAAGGTAGGTGCCATCATGACTTAGGATTCTGGATCATGACACCATACATCCTGTGTTCAGCATGGATCTCCACCTCAGACACAACCAGTGATGAGTCCTCATAACTCTGAGGACAAGGATGTTCATAGCAAATTCAACAAGTTTATTTATTTCTTCAGTCGTTTAATTTTAGTTGTTTAAAGCTAGATAACGTTTTTTCCTAGTGGCTATCCAGTACATTTGTAGTAGAGGCTTTCATACCAGTAAGTAGTAGTCAGCCATACATATTTTGTATGAACTAATACATATTCATTCATTACTATTTATTTATATTATTGGTTCATTATAGTTATTCTTATTACTTTTGCTATTGTTTAATGTATGAAGCTATAAGGTGCTAGGTACAAGGATTAGCTTAGAGTCCTCCAGGGTTCCAAGAATTGGGTCCCATCTAGGGTATAGACTCGAGGTGAGACAAACTTGGTATTAGAGCTCGAGGTTTAGTAATCCTAGGATGTCTAAAAGCTGTATTTAGTAAGGTTTTTTTTATTGATGTAAAGTACGACACACTTATAATGGAGAAGCTATAAGATGTTTAAGTAAAATATTCCCTTTTTTCATATTCTCATTCGTGATATAAAATATAACTCAACATTCTTCTAACTCATGCTCTATGCACTTGAATAACATACCTCTATGCAGAGAAGGTGTTTATACTAAGGTCGAAGCTAGGGTAATAATTGGGATCAGGTCCCTCAACCCCCAGTTCCTCTATCCTTTCTGAGGGCACCAATGGTTCAACCTCAACCTCCAAATGGTGATGTTACAAAATGCAATTCCAACTTTAGTAAGGCACGATCCTCACAGACCCAACTAGGGGGTTTGCAGCCTCTAAAGTTTGTGATTTTCTCCAAAAGAACCCACTTAAGTTCACATGGTTGAATGCTGTAGAGGACTCAGTATTTCATTAAGAAGTTTAGGAAGATTTTGGACGTGATGTAGGTATCTCCGGTGGATTTTATAGAGTTAGCCTCCTATCAACTAAAGAAAGTTTCTCATCTTTGGTATACCCAAAAGAAGGATTTAGGGGTAGGCCTGCAGCCCCAATAACTTAGGGTATCTTTTTTAAGGCTTTTCTGTACAAGTTCTGTCTATTGGAATTGAGAAAGCATAGAGATGAGGAGATTATGAATTTGAGGTAGGGCTCTATATATGTGTGAGAGTATGGCTTTAAGTTCACTTAGATATCTAAATATTCTCTTAAGGTGTTAGTACAACCAAGGTCTCGGATAATCAGGTCTGTTTATGTTATATCAAACTCAGTGAAGAACGAGTGTAAGAAATATATGATGATTGGGGATATTAATATATACAAACTTATGACTTATGCTCAGTAGATGGAGAAAGAAAAGTTAAAAGAAAGGGAAAGGTGGAACAACAAAGATAGAATATGAAATTTTAAGTACCGTCAGCCGAGAACATGTGGTAATTTGTCAGACATCTAGAAGAAAACCTTTGGACCAGCACACTCTTTAGCTAGAGCTCTATCACCAACATAGTCTCACATAAAGAATTAAAAGAGTAAGATGCAAGGCTCTCAATCTCAGGGAAATATCATATAGGGTTCCTCTTACCCTACTTATGGTAAATGCGGTAGGAATCATCCTGTAGAGTTCCTATACAATAAGGATGGATTCGTTAGGTGTTACTAGGTTAGCCATAAGAAGAGAGATCGCCCCTCGGTAGGATATGCTAGTAGGGAACTAACTCTTCTGCCATAGTTTCATCATGAAAGACTATTTGGAAGGGTACCTCTAGTGTTGGTAGTGGTCAATGTAAGAACTAGTTATATGATTTGGGTTTATGACAAGATCAGGAGGACTTACCAGATGTAGTCACTAGTATGATATAATTTCATTCCATATATGTTTATACATTGCCAGATACATGGATCACTTTATATTTTTTTACTCCTTACATTGCGATAAATCTTGGAGTCAGTCTATAGTGACTCTTAGAGCCCTTTTCCATATCCATTCCAGTAGGTAACTCGGTTATAGTAGAAATTTTTTACAAAAACAGTCTAATCTCATTATTTTAAAAAGTCACCCTAGTTGATCTAGTAGAACTTGAAATGGTATAATTTGATGGCATTATCGACATGGATTGGTTGTATTCATACTATGCCTTAGTATATTATATGGAAAGAGTGGTCAAACTCCAGTTTCCCAATGAGCCAATACTAGAATAGAAGGGTAGTTATTTAGAGCCTAAGGGTCATCTCATTTGGTACCTTAAGATTAGAAACCTCATTTCCAAGGTTACATATATCATCTTGTTTGGGTGAAGGACATAGAATCCAAATCGAAGACTCTCTAATCAATTCCAATAGTATGTGAATTTCCAGTAGTCTTCCTTGGGATCTACTCAGAGTCCCTACAGATAGGCATATACACTTCCAGATAGACCTTATTTTAGATACTTAGCCTATATCTATTCTTCCATACAATATGGAAACAATAAAGCTCAACAAGATAAAATATCATTTAAATGACCTTTTGGATAAAGGTTTCATCAGACCCAGTATATCCCATTGGGGGTAAGCTAGTTTGATTCATGCAAAAGAAAGATGTGTTAATCAAAATGTTTATAGAGTACTTCTAGTTAAACAAAATTACCATTAAGAAAAAAAATCCAATCTCTAGAATTGATGATTTGTTTGATCGTCTCTAGGGTGACAGTTTCTACTCCAAAATAGACCTGAGGTCCAACTATCATCAACACAAATTAAAAAATGTGACATTTTGAAGACAACTGTTAGAACTCAATATGGTCACTTTGAATTTATGGTTATATCTTTTGGAATGAAAAATAATCCTTTAAATTTTATGGATCTCATCAATTGTGTTTATAAATAATATTCTGGTTTACTCCAGAAGTGAGCCAGAGCATGTACCCTACTTGAGGATTGTCTTGCAGACCCTTTTGGATAGGAAGTTATATGTTATATTTTCCAAGTGTGAATTCTAGTTGAGATTTGTTGCCTTCCTTGGTCATGTTATCTCCAGCGAAGGTATTCGGGTTGACTCTCAGAAGATAGATGAAAAAATGAATTGGACTAGACCTATCTCTCCATAAAATATTTGGAGTTTCTTGGGTTTAGCTAGTTTCTACTGGAGATCTTTTGAAGGTTTCTCATCCATTGCTACACTTTTGACTAGACTAACCCATAAGAAGTCAAATTCCTATGGTCTGACATTTGTGAGAATAGCTTTGAGAAGTTAAAAGCTAGGTTGAATCTATCCCTAGTCTTGACACTTTCAGAGAGAACATACGATTTTGTCATATAGTATGACACTTCCAGAGAGAACATACGATTTTGTCATATAGTATGACACTTCCAGAGTGGGACTTGGATGTGTGTTGATTCAAAATGGTAAGGTGATAGCCTATGCCTCTATACAACTTAAGACTCATGAGTAAAATTATCCCACTCATGAATTTGAGCTAGTTGCTGTGGTATTTTCCTTGAAGACATAGAGGCACTATCTTTATGGTGTTTATGTGGTTGTGTTTATTAACCTGTAATAGTTTAGAGTATGTGTTCACCCAGAAAGAGTTAAATCTTTATCAAAGAAGGTGGTTAGAGCTTTTGAAAGACTATGACATGAGTGTGTTTTACCATCTAAGTAAGGAAAATATTGTTGCTAATGCCTTGAGAAGATTGTATATGGGTAGTATAGCCGATATTTTAAATGAGCGAAAAGAATTAGTTAAATATGTGCACCAGATTGCATGTTTTGGTGTCTATCTTATGGGCATTGATGGTGATAGTTTCCTGGTCTAGAATATTTTAGAGTCATACATAGTAGTGTTGGTAAAAGAAAAATAGAGTAATGAAACAATACTAATAAAGTAAAAAGATGTTGTCCTTAAGAAGAATGTTTAGGTTTTCATCCAAGGGAGAGATGGTGTGCTTGGTAATTCAGGGTAGATTGTGTGTTCCAGATGTTGATGGGTTGAGACAGAAGATCCTAGCAGAATCCCACAGCTCTAGCTATTCAAGCTTTACCAAGATGTATAGAGACTTGACAGAAGTCTACGATTGGAGTGGTATAAAGAGGGACATAGACGATTTTTGGCTACTTGTCCAAATTTTTAGTAGGTTAAGGCTGAATATTAGAAATCAGGAGGTGTAACTTGAGTTTGAGATTCGTGCATAGAAATAGAAAGTAGTCAACATGGAATTCATTACAATCTTACCTAGCACTCACAGGTAGTACGACACTATTTGGGTGATTGTGGACAATATGACTAAGTTAGCATGCTTCTTGGAAGTTAAGACTTCCTATAAAGCTAAGAACTATGCTAAATTATACATTTAGGAGATTGTCAGATTCTATGGGACTCCTTTTTCTATTATTTCAGACAGAGGTACTCAATTTACCTCTCAGTTTTAGAAGTTATTCCATAAGGGTTAAGGTACCAAGGTGAATCTCAACTCAACCTTCCATCCCCAACATATGGTCAAGTAGAGCGTATCATTCAGACTTTATAGGACATGTTAAGAACCTTTTTGCTCGACATCAAAGATACTTGGTATGATTGTGTGCCTTTAATAGAGTTTTCATATAATAATAGTTAAGATGATATAATCCAGATGGACCTATATGAGGCTTTGTATAGGATGAGGTGTAGATCTCCTTGGTTGGTTTGACGTTGGTGAGGCTGATTTGGTAGGGCTAGCTTAGTGCATGATGCTATGAAGAAAGTTTAAATTATCAGGGAAAGGTTGAAAACAAATTAGATTAGACAAAAGTATTATGATAATGTGAGTAGAAGAGACTTGGAATTCAAACTCAATGATTGGGTATTCTTGAAAATTTTTCCCACGAAAGGAGTTATGAGATTTGAGGAAAAAGGGAAATACAATCCCGGTTTAATAGGCCTAATTAGATTATGAAGAGAGTAGGAAAAGTGGCCTATGAATTAGATTTACTAGCAAAGTTGGCATTAGGTTATCCAGTCTGCCATGTGTTCATATTGAAGAAACGCCTCATTGATCCTTAACTTGTTATTCCATTGGATAGTGTGGGTTTGAAAGACAACCTCTCATATAATAAAAATGTCAATTCAGATTTTAGATCAAAAAGTTCATAGAATAAGGAATAAAAATATTGCCTCATTCAAAGTACTTTGAGGATTTAGTCCATAGATGAACCCGCTTGGGAAGCAAAAGAAGATATGATGGCTAAATATCCCTATTTGTTTCCTACTAGTTCCAGTTACCTCACTAGTTCCAGTTCAACATGAGGTAACTATTCTCTATTCTATGGTTAATACTTTCTGTTCTCATGCATTTTTACTAGTATAATTTGACTTCCATGTGTACAACTGTACCTAAACATATTGTTGCATTCCAATCTCAGTATAGGTAGAAATTATGACTATTATTAGCTCAGCATTCAGTTTAAGTTATATATCAATACTCAGTTATGTTCAGTCCAGTATTTAGTTTAAGCTATTTCAGGGCTCAGTCCTACCAACTCATGTTTAGTTTTCTTTGTTTTAGACTTCATTCGAGGACGAACAATCCTAAGGAGGAGATAATATAAGACATAGAACTTAATTTATTCCTAGACTTAGTTAAGACTCAGATGGATCAAAGAAAAGCATGAAAGTTTTTCCAGAACAGGACCCCATGAGGCACCCCACAGTCTTTACGACCATGACATGGCCTATTTTGAGAGCTCGTGGAAGTTTGAGCTTCAAGCCCTATGCGTCCCAAGCTATCACAAGCCCTGGTACGACCCGTGTGGTTGACCCATGAGTCGTAGCCCTGGTTGTGGGAGGGATATCATCTTTTCTCTCTTATCCCAAGTTGTACGAGCACTCATACGGTCCATACGAGTGTCTCACTAGCCCGTGGTACACCATAGCTTAGCATCAAAGAATCAACATTATTTTTATGATACCTCCCATAGACAGTAAGAAGGCACTACGGGCTGTGTGGCTTTTTATGGCACCCATGTATGTAAAAAGTTTAGAAGTTTTGCTCAGGGGTAGTTTAACAAACCTCCACCTTTTAATACATCGTTACAGTTTTTTGGCTTTTCTAAGGGATAATATAAATACTCACACTTAGAAAAATCTTTCACTTTTACTTTCAATCTCTCAAAAGATTAGACAAATCGTTTCAAGTCGAGGCTACGTTTATTTTTTCAAGAGTCGAGAATCCTCTAAGTTCTTCAATAATCTCTATTAGAAATGCTTTATATAAGGTATATAGGTATTCAATAAGGGTATTCTTCTACTCTAATGCCCAAAAGTTAAAGTTTTCAAACTTTAAATTCTTAGTTTATGAACTAAGGTTTTACCCAATTATCATCTTACGCTTATATTTTGGTTATCCATGATATATTTATATTCTTCATGAACATGAATAATTATGATTTTTCATCGATATATTATAACATTAAAGTTATTCTCAAGTCCATGTTTTACTTACAAGAGTTTTTCAAATATTACAAGTCTATGAATAGGCTATTCATGGTATATCAGTTCAAGACTATTATTAGCATTCATAATTATAATTTGATCTTATGATCACAGATATGGTTTTTTATGGCATGACTAGTTCCTCATGTTTACAGACATAGTACTCTATTATGATATTGAACTAGTCTATGCATTATATACTATAACTGAGCTATTAATTATGGTATGCATGTTTTGGGATGTAATCAGCACCAAGCAGATATGCGTCACTCACCTGCTAGTAGAGGCTAATACTCATGTCCCAAAACTGTGTGCCAGCATACAATAGGGTCACTCACATCTAATAGATGGCCATACCCTAAGTTTTAGAACATAGTACTTGGATCCATTTTCACTTATGGTCTTATTTTTGGCAAGCTAAAACCCCTTTTTTTAGTGTAGGGGCTAGCACACTAGACTCCATGTTATCACGTATGATTTAAGAGATACTCCTACCCATGTCCCACTATGCTTATCTTATAGTTTTATAGAATTTAAGAATATTGCACCGATTTATAACTATATGTCATTTATCTCAATTAGTATGTTCAGTCATTCAGATTCCTTACTTTAGTTTTAGCATGTTCTAGTACATATCTATACTTGGATATTTCCATATGCATATGGTTATACCATGGGGTATATGTTTGTCAATAGTTTACAATCGCACAAGGAGCACTTTTATATATAAAATGTCACCCTTCCCTATAAACTATCAATGTGGGAGAAAACTCAATCAATTTGTCATTTACACTCATTAAATATCCAACATGTTTTACCATTGCAAAAATTCTCTTCTGCTTCTACTTTTTACCTGATCCTTGTTTTAGCCGCTAGTTTTTGGCTTTCCTTTGCTGCGTTGTTTCTCTTTAG